>JANFAE010000426.1:0-89579 GCA_024613145.1 Pisolithus marmoratus
TCAAGTGCGGAGTTCCAAAGCAACCACCAGTTACCATTCACCAACTGTCAAACGCTCAGCTTCCGGGACAGCCTTGCAGTCTGTATCACCCGTAGTTGACGCAAGTGGATCTTAGTGCACGATTACTGACCCACAAGACTGGAATAGCATACAGGACGCTCTCTGTTGCGCGCAGCAATCGGGGCACTTGATCATACTGAGGCTTCTCGTGGCTGCGACCACAGTCTTCAACAGGATTATCACGCCTGCTCGAGACCAAACAAGTCTTGCTGGAAGCGATGTCATCTCCCCATAACTCACATCGACCAGGACCTGGCACATTTTCTTCATTCGACGTCAGTTCCACGCGTCTCCCTACCCTCCTCATGTTACTAAGTTGTCGAATGTTTTAGTACCCAATCCGTCGCAGGTCACCCTCTCCAAGGAGGCATGCCTACGACAGCTATGTACCTCAGGGGGGAGGACTCTATCGTGAGGATTATGCCAATAGTTACAGGACCTAGTAAGCGGCGTCCCCAGGACTATAGCCGTAGTCCTTCACCGGGGCACCACGATAGGTCAAAAGCGATAGATTCACGCCAGTGGGAGCAAGGATCCCGGAGGATATCGTCGTATTATCCTGATAGACGATCCCCGCCTGCTTCTCCACGTCACAAGGCTCGTCGTGATACCATGGCGGAGAGGATGTTCGAATCGGATACCTGGACACACACCTTCACAGATAGATCTGGGCGATATGACCCGTACGTCAAGTCGTTGGAGGTGAGATATTCTCCTGATATCTTTTTTTATAGGTCAGACCCGATGTCGGACCGGCACTTGGACCGCCGTACACACTTGACAAGAGATCAACCTCCACATAAACCTGTCGCCCGTCCGGACTTTGTGCACCATTTTGCAGGTGACAGTTATCGACCTCACCCTGGCGGACAGGGATTGCGCGATCTGCATTCCTATCCACGTACTGCGGACACCTACCGTCCTCACTATGACGATGAACCTAGGAAGCCTTCCTATTCTACTGACAGTTTAAGCTCTACGGGTCACAAGAGCAGACGGTTGGACTACGAAGACGACTACCGTTCAAGTTCCATCGCCAGTACCCCCCCTCGCCAGTACGCCCGCTCCCCAGCCTCGCCACCTCGTCAATATGTTCAACCGATACCTAGCGATGGAAGCATGAAAGATAGCACGTGGCGAACGCCTACGTTGTATGGAATGCCCAACTCTCGCTCGGGCTTCAGCCTTATACAATCCCCCCCCCTCCTTACCGCCGATCGACACCTGACTTCCTCGTACACCAGCACCAACTGCAGCCTACCTCTTTTATGTACCAACAAACATCACATGTACTTGGGGAACAATCTTCGTACAAAGTGCAGCCGTTACATCCTCAGTGGAGCCCACAGTCTATCGACCGTCCACGCCAAAAAATCAAATCTCGATCGTCTTCACAGTCATCTAGAGCATCTGGTCAGGCACAATCCACTATCTCCGAATCGAGGATGGAGTTGCCTCCTGATCCTACGTCAATCCGTCCCGTTGATACGGCACCTCAGAATGAGGTGCGCCATTCAACGGAGTTGTATGATCAGAATATTCCCGAAGAAGATTCCTCGCATCAATGTATGCTCAAGGACCCCGGTACTGCGCAGTCAGGAAACCACGAGACAGTACACGTGGTCAATGGAGTATCTGGTAGAGATGCAAATCTCAAACTGCATTTATCATTACCTGTTACGCCTATTCTGGCGTCAGCTGACAATACACCTGCTGGAGGTACGTGCTCTTGTATGGGGTAACACAGCTAAGAAAGTAATGTTAATCCTCGACCAATTAGAACCCCTGGAACATGGTGTGGAGCGCGTGGACAGAAGCTCTATGGAGATGCATACCCTCGAAGAGAGCTCTCAGGAACCGTTACCTGGTGGCAATGCAGGGAAAGTGACAGAGCTATTAACGGTCTCGGAAGGAACTACCAAGCGATCTGGGGTCTCATTTAACGCTGATGAACGGGAACAACTCCCTGTGACTCCACCGCCTCTGCCCCAGGTATCCGAGAAGCCAGTCCCTTCTATCACAGCTATTGGTGGCTTGGGAGTAGGTTTAGGCATCATCCCTCACCAGCTGGGCCAAAGCTCTCCGCAAATCGTAGTCAGTGACTATAACGCGGTTCGGACTTCCGCGCCCAAGAAGTCGCGCTCTACCAATCAACAACAGTCAGGGGAGCCGACGTCCGTCCGAGATGGCCTTCGTCTCGTTGTCCTTGCACGCCTTCGTTGCGACCGCCAAACACGCGACGAACGGATCTACCCACTACTTCGTGCAAACCAGGTGGTATCGGAGCTGCAAAGAGTACCAGTATCCTCAGACGGCCAAAACCGTCTGTTTGAAGAAGTAATGGGCGACGGTCGTTCGCGTGAGCGGGCCACCAAACATCGGAGTCTCCAATCTGCCTTTGTTGAACGTTTCGCCAAACGTCAGTCCGAGGTCTTTGAAAAGGCATGTCGGTTGAAGGAAGAGTACTTGGCCCTTCATGAGCGATGGCTCGAGCACTGTGCTCATCTTGACGAGGAACAGAAATCTGGAGTAACGGAGGAGGTTACTGTTCCTTCTGGCGGCAGGTCGACTCGACGTTCGACTGCAATTCTTGGTGACGCTGTCCGTTCTGACTTGGAAATGGAACAAATCATTGCCAGCTTAGGCGTGGAAGAGCTCACTGATCCGAACTATCTTGCCATCAACAATGTTGCCAAGATCCCGGACATGATATCGGTCACGCATGGCTCGATACCGTATTTGTTCGATGACACAAATAACATCATCGACGACCCGGCGGGGTTTTATGGCGCCTGTTCTGGGAATGACTACTGGACGGAAGAAGAGCGCAATATATTCTTGACAGAATTCGCTGCTCATCCCAAACAATTTGGCATAATCGCCGAGGGACTTCCAAACAAGACGCCCGCCCAATGTGTCACCTACTACTACCTGCAGAAAAGACAAGGAGTGGACTTCCGGAAAGCAGTCATGCAGTACGGTGCTGGAAGACGGCGCAGGAACGGGAGGAATGCGAAGCAGCGAGGAAATGCCCTACTAGCGGATATCCGTCGACACGATGATGAGGTATCTCGAGGTTCTTCTACTGTTACACCTAATGGCACTAGCGGTAAGCGCAAACGAACAGCGAACGGACAAAACGGGGAACCAAGACGGACAGCCACCTCTCGGAGGGCCGCCATTCAACCCGATGCAACTCCCGCGTCATCTGGCACAACACCAGACCCGGACCCCGAACCTCCAAGGCGGAGACGAAAGCCTGCGGCTTCGCGCCTGATCATCGATAAAGCTGACAGTGATGCAATTGTAAGTCCCTCGGGCTACTTAAGTTGTCTATTTGTGACACGTGTCATCATCATTCAGACTAAAGAAAGCGAAGGCAGACCTCTCAAAAGGGGCAGAAAGTCGCGAACGGTCCCCAACGAAATTATCTTAACACCCTCGGAGGAACCTCTGACGCCCTTGGTAGTCGAGCCGACTTCTGAGGGACCAGAGGGACCCGTAGCACCACGAGCGCCTTTCACTCCGAGTGTTTGGACGGAGGACGACAAAAGTGCCGACCACTCCTTTACCCCTCGTTGACTCATTGACTGGGTAGTTCCAGGTTTATTCCTGTCACTCCATGATCACTATGATGAGAACTATGGACACCAGGTTACCTCTAGAGTTTTGTGAGGTTTGCACAGTGTGTGCTTCCTTGTCATTATGCTTCCCTTGTTTGTGCAGGTAACCCTACAAGTGAGTAGCATTTCCGAGCGACGATGTCCCTTCGAGGCGACTCCTGTGGACACTCTTGAGGGTTGGGGTGACTTCCTATCTTACCCTTATCCCTGCGTACCGTCAACTAGGTCGACGCTATCGTCGGACTTTCTATGGCAATCGTGTCCATTGGTTTCTTTTTATCACACTCGACGAATGACGATCTACCGTACAATCCACCCACGTAGTTCCAATTCCGGATGCCATCCTCAGCGTTCGCTCATTATACCTCGATTGCGTTAGCACTCTGCTTGCTCATCGCGTTTGGTTCGAGGGTTGTTGACTATGACGCCATCGTACATCGGCTCTATCTGACCCGGCGATTCCAATTTGCATATCCGAATCGTCGGCCACCGGTCATCATGCTGATACATGTGGTTTCCCCGTTACCCCCTCAGTACTATAGTGTAACTGTTTGGTTGTTGTACTATGTAGCGAACAGCCTGGGTAATCAAACATAACTAATGAATAGAAACCTTGGACCTCATCGTCTGCCCTCGACCATAATGATGTGGTAACCGAAATTCGTTTTGACCAGTGAAGAAGGGATCGGCTTGTCGACAGTTGAGGGTTGCAAGGCGAATGCTGCATCTTGGAAAGGTCCCTGACGTGGACAATATCAACTTCGTTCACCGTTTAGTATGGAGTACCTACGACCATTGATCCTCGTGTCATCCAACCTAGGCTACCGCCAGCTTGAAACCTATCAGAAAACAAGACGCCACAAGGAATGTCCGACGACCACCTTTGGCTTTATCTTCAGAATACTCTTGAGCGACCTTGTCGAATCGTTGTCCCCCCTGAATGCAAGCGCTGAGCACTTGGCGATCATATTCTCGTACTGTCCTTTACCTGGATTTTCTCCAAAGCCTCTGTCGCTCTTGAATGTTTCTCGCAGAGTATGTGACGGACGTTGACAGCAGTAGCAGGCTTCAGCGATCCCTTACCCTGTTTCAGAGCAAGATCATATGAAGTCTCCTTCCAAGTCCGCTGAGGGTAAACCGGACCTTGCTCTCGGATTGCTCTGCTGATGCCTTGCCTGTATTACCCTTCTTCTCATTCGAACCCGATTTATTCTTCCCCATGGCCGACAAGCTCGATGACACGGGTATGGGTGGGGGATATGAAGTTCTAACACGAGTACTTATTGACATGATTGGATCAACTGGCTGTGTCCAAATAAGGCAGCTACGGCCCACGCTGATCGATTTCCACAGCCAGCGTACAGAATCTCTACCACAACCCCATCGCTAAGGCCATTGCTTTTCAGACTTTCAAGGATGGCAGACAAAATCACGCGTATCGCCATCGTAGATGCAAACAGGTGCAAGCCGAAGAGATGCGCTCAAGAATGTAAAAAGGTTGGCAGATCAGCACAGCATATGTGAGGCGTACTGAAAATCGTTTGCGGATAGTCATGTCCCGTCGTGAAGATGGGTGAGAGCAGAATTAATCCCCTCTCCTTGGTTCTGGGGAACTTTGCTGAATCAACTTGGAAGGTAAACTATGTATCGAAGTGAAGCCAACAGACAAGATTGCTTTTATATCAGAATTTCTGTGTATCGGGTGCGGTATCTGTGTTAAGAAGTGAGTAAGTCGATTCGAAAACCTTCTCCATGTTCTTACTATCTACCGAAGATGTCCGTTTGAAGCCATTGCCATCATTAATCTACCAACGAATTTGGAAACGGAGGTCACGCATCGTTATACTGCCAATTCCTTCAAATTGCATCGTCTACCAACTCCGCGACCCGGACAAGTTCTCGGATTAGTTGGAACGAACGGTATAGGAAAGAGCACAGCGCTCAAGATTCTCGCTGGAAAACTCAAACCGAACTTGGGTCGCTACGATGTGAGCAAGCACCTTTCTTCCCGGTCGTTGGTAATCAATTACGATTCTAGGACCCACCCGATTGGCAAGAGATCTTGAAACATTTCCGTGGATCCGAGTTGCAAAACTACTTCACAAAAGTTCTCGAGGACAATTTGAAAGCTCTGATCAAGCCACAATATGTCGATCATATACCTCGGGCTATTAAGGGTGACATGAGTGTCTCCCAGATGCTGGATTCCAAGCTAGAACTTGACAACAAGCAGCAGCTGTGCGACGAGTTAGAGCTGAATAATGTCGCTGACCGTCAAGTTTCCCAGCTTTCCGGAGGAGAGTTACAAAGATTTGCCATCGCCATGTCGTGTATCCAAAGGGCAGATGTGTAAGTGGATCCCAGCTCAGATACTGACTGCGCAGATTTCATATTCAAATAGATATATGTTTGATGAGCCATCGAGTTACCTAGATATCAAACAGCGCTTGAAAGCTGCCGAGGTGATACGTTCCCTTCTCAATCCCAATTGCTATGTTATTGCTGTCGAACACGATCTCTCCGTCTTGGATTACCTTTCCGATTTCATTTGTTGTCTATACGGGAAACCTTCTATGTACGGCGTGGTAACGATGCCTTACTCCGTCCGTGAAGGTAAGTATACCCCCTACCCTGCGAACGATGGGTATCAATTTGGTGCACGCCACAGGCATCAACATCTTCCTCGATGGTTTCATCCCGACTGAAAACCTCCGTTTTCGAGAGGAATCGCTATCATTCAAGATGATGGAGACTGCAGAGGAACTTATCATTGACAAAACTCGTCATTATTCGTATCCTGCTATGACAAAGACGATGGGCAACTTCAAGCTTACTGTAGAGGCTGGGAGCTATACCGATTCCGAGATTGTTGTCATGCTAGGCGAAAATGGTACTGGGAAGACCACATTCGTTCGACTATTGGCTGGAGTCACGACGCCAGACGTTGAATCAGACAAAATGGAGTTGGCAGTGTCGCTGAAGCCGCAGACGATATCACCCAAGTTTGCCGGTACTGTCCGAATGTTACTTCTCAAACAAATCAAACAAGCATTCATGCACCCACAATTCCAAAGCGATGTCCTCAAGCCAATGAGCCTGGACAACATCATGGACCAGGAGGTGAAGACACTATCCGGAGGAGAGCTGCAACGAGTGGCTATCGTTTTGGCTCTTGGTAGGTAGTTCATGAGTACGAATCCACCATCGTTATAACTCTTGCACTTAGGCAAACCAAACGTATCCGTTTACCTTCTTGATGAACCAAGCAGGTACGCTCATTTTTCCAATTTACTCGGTCTCTGCTCACAAGCCTTTTAGTTTCCTGGACTCCGAACAACGTATAATTGCTAGCAAAGTTATTAAACGGTATGAATTCACAGGTTAGAAATTTCGTACCGTGCTAATCGTTCCGCAGCTTTATTCTCCACGCGAAGAAAACAGCATTTGTCATAGAACACGACTTCATCATGGCGACTTATCTCGCAGACCGTGTCATCGTGTTCGAGGGCACGCCTGCGATATCAGCCACGGCAACACCGTAAGTCAACCATGTCTCACAACAATGTGTATCGGTCGATCGCTGACCTAACCATTTTTCGTTAGGCCCCAATCTCTTCTTACTGGAATGAACCGCTTTCTGGCGTCCCTGCAAATTACGTTCAGGCGCGATCCAACCAACTTCAGGCCTCGTGTCAATAAGCTCAACAGTATCAAGGATCGCGAGCAAAAGGGTAAGCTCTGGCGTTGTGTCCTGGTGAGATCGATCTCATGGGAATGCCTAGCCATGGGCAGCTACTTCTTTTTGGAAGAGTGAGAGCGGTGCCTGCCTGCATCCAATGGTCAGCGCAACACAAACACTGTATTCATATTTGGTTACTGAACCGCCCCACTACTAGTTTAGTTACATCGATCGGGAGGTTCATCCGTGGTATGTATTGGTACAGCCGCGGAACGCAGGCGCTGAGAGTGGACGAATGGACGGGCTACTAATTTCCATGTGACGTACGTAGGAGCCTAGGAGCAAACAAACACGTCACTGTGACAAAGAGACGATGGGTTTGAGTTGCAACGTTGGCCAAGAAGTCCCAGTGGCGTATCGACCCTAACAGTTTGAAGGGTCGTTCCTACACGTTGAAGTTGAGCCCTTAGCCTCGCCACGGCTATGGTAGTTGAGATACAGGTCAGGTCAGCCATATCTTCCGACAGGTTCGGAGAAGAGGGATATAGGCCCCGAACCTGACAGGATTCAGCGGTTTAGTGGTAAGCAACGGCAGAATTTCAAGCTGGGCAGAACATAGTAGTGTTCTGCACGCGACGTGATGCAGAGGTCCTCATCGTTCGTGCTTTGTACAAGTGCTTCTATGAACACTGTTTCAGAAATTCATGTCCGGCGGCGTAAACTCACCATAAAAATCGAATAAAAAATTTCACAAAGGCTGACAATACACCGCAGAACCCGATTTTCATGATGGTGTATTGTAGAATGAATGCTAGTTACATTGTAATTAATCAAAATCTACTACACTAGAGCTCCCTACCCATGAGTGCAAGCTACGTGAAAGTGAAAGTCCTGACTGGCGTATTAGAAAGCGGCATACTGGTCAAATGTCTTCATCTATTGGCTCGCTCAGCTCGTCAAGCTTGTCAGCATCAGCAAACTCTACAGCGCCGTATCAGTAATGATAAGCCCCGGCTAACATGGTCATTCTCGTTTCCTAGAGAATTTCTGGTAACACTGTCACAATTCCTCAATCCCTCCGAGCTAGAGGGCATCCCAGCCACTATAGTCAGACATAATTGTCAAGCAGAAAGGACTCGAAATAATATATAGCGGTACCATGCTAATACCAAGATTCGGTGACATTCCAATTCAGCACTCAAAGCGAGTGACATATTGTGAACGAAAGTGTGGTTCAACGGTGATATACGATAAATGATGGCAGAACGTAAGAAGAGCCATGGATTCTTGAAGTGTAGTTCAACTGTGGCTGCATGAGTGCAGATTACACGCGGTTCGACGCGTCGCTGAAAATCTTGGGTCGACTTCATTACACCAACGACATGGACTTATCATCACCTCGAGTCAATTCTGCGCGTCTGCCTGCGTTCATGGGCCGCACGGTAAGACTCCCCTGCAAGGTGCTCAAGGTCAGCCACAAGTTGTTCCATCACGCTTTCACCTGAAGAGTTGGCACTGGTCATGTTCGGACAGTTCCAGGGCACCTCAGCAATTGTCGAGGCTTGCGACGGGGGTCAGGTCGAGATACGACTGAACCCAGTAAGTATGCATCCACTCATTCAGCCAGCATGGGCAAGCTTGACGAGTCGTTCAGAGCAACGAGCTCTCTGCGACCTTTGTTGAAATCATCGGTCAGGTTGTCGGGGAATCTGCTATCAAGTTTCTCTTTGGGATCAACCTGGACTCGGACAAGGAGTTGGGTAGGACTTTGCCTCTTCCATCCACTGCGTGCCCCCCTTACCCAGTCAATCTGTAGACATGAAGCTGGTGAACGATGTCGTCGAACTAACGTTCGATCCACGATTCAAAAAGATGTTCCCGCAGTGAACTGTAACTATGTCTCTGGTCCGGTACCATGACTACGCTGTACTTTACGTAGCCAGTTGTAAAATTGATGTACGCCGATGAGGTGGTCATGCAAGATTCATATTTATCCTGAGGGACCGACGCCCGCCCTCGTCATTTTTTGGTCGTGTCCCCGCTTTCTGTTG
Organism: Pisolithus marmoratus; assembly: GCA_024613145.1. Lineage (NCBI taxonomy): Eukaryota > Fungi > Basidiomycota > Agaricomycetes > Boletales > Pisolithaceae > Pisolithus > Pisolithus marmoratus. The sequence continues at coordinate 9,414 of JANFAE010000426.1, forward strand.
TGGTTCGCAACGCTCGCCTTGTGTTTATCTTTGAACGCCCGACCTCTAGAACCATCGCCCCTATTACCACTTCCGCTTTCACCTCTGCTTTCATTTCCACCGCCACCTCCACCTTCGCTTCCACCTCCACCCCTCCCACGCCCACGCCCACGCCCATGCGCAGAAGCACGGCCTCGCACACTGCCTCCCCTGCCCCGTGTACGATCAGGCGCTCCACTAGGTGGATGGCGCTCACTGCTAGCGCTGGCAGCCAATGACATCTGGATTCTGTTCCCTTGGAATTCGTGTTTCTGTAATATGGAGTCCTTCTTTGGCTAGAATGACATGTTTCATAAATATCCCTGCCTTTTAAACGCTTTGAACACACAGCACGCACGTTTCTTTCCAGCATGATTTTCCACCCTTCGATCTGTTCATCTGTCCACCCTGAATATTGTCTGTGTGAGAAAAACTGAAGGCCGCCCCACCATCTCATAAGGCACCCACCTGTTTGTGCTTTCAGCTCTGCACGAGACTTACTCCGCCGTGTCTCAGCATCACGAGCGAACTGCTTTGGGTCACGGATGTATGCGAGCTCCAGGATAGTCTCAGGGGTAACAAGTTCATCAGCACTTTCTCCGTGCTCATCACTGCTGTTTTGGTCTTCGCCATCGCCAGTGACTCTGAACCTAGTATCTCTAAAATCGTCTAAGTCATCCATGTAAGCGACTTCTTCGTCGCCTTGGTCTTCGTCATCCTCGTCCCCCACCATAGTTTGAAATCGACGTAAAATATCTGTCTTCATACGTTCCTTTTCAGCCCTATTTTGGAGGAAAATGGGTACATCATGCCTGCGAAAAATGTGAATAAGTAAGGTGTAAGTGATCGGGTGTATTCCCACTGTTTCTTGCCACGATGCAGTCTCGAAATATCCATGACCTCATCATCGAAAACGTTCCTTCTCTCGATCCTTTCCACATCAGAAGTAACGCGTGTGGGTCCTGCCAAGTTTTCCACGGCATTTGTTTCAAGTTCAGCCTCGTCAGGGGCAGTACCTTCCAAGAGCGCCTCAATGACCCTCTCAGCGCTTCCTCGGAAAGGGTAACTGGGATGCTCCAACAACTTGCGAATATACGGCGGTGAAGTGTCTGGGAATATGTCAAGCACTTGTGTGACTTTGACGGCGATATCTCGATCCTGTGCTGCGCTAGGAATCACGGGCAATGGAGGGGAACGTTCCCTCGCCTTCCCTTTGCCTTTTGATAATGGTGTCCTCGAGTCCTTGTGGACGAGTGGTGGAATTCCCTGCGATCGAAGAACCAAATTGAGTGCACCTGGGTCATGTGCGTCACCAGCGCTCGGGGAGTCAACACACAATGCACGTAATGCCGCATCCAGAGGGCATGTGCGTGTGTCGTCTCGTGGTGTACTACGGAACGCGGAGAAGAGCATTCGATTAAGATCGTATGCATGGTGATAGTCCGTAATGAGCGGGCAGTCGAGAAACGGCACCCTACCGCCACTGGCGCCAGCCTCGTTACCAGAATGTTGTACCCCAGTTCTAATTTCCGACAATGCATGCACGATTCCGAATGTACGGTCGGTTTCCACCGAAAGCTGGTGTCCTGACGCAGCCGAAAGGTCCGCCACGAGGCATTTCATGATGACATGGAATGCATCGATAAGGGCTACTTTGGTTGCGATCCAAACCCGCTCCCAGTCATCCAATGTGCGAGAAGCATCATCAATATTCCGGATCCCACCGTATGAGCGCGCCGTCGAAGACAAACCCTCGTCGTATGCACGCACAAGGGCCACGACGAAGTCCCTGCTGTGCGCAAACGGCCGGACAAGTTCGGCTGGACAGGGGCGGAGTAGATTGAGAAGACAGTGTGCAGTCTTGCGGAGGGCGTACAGCCCAGAGGCTGGGTTGAGATGAGCAGTAAAGACTGGGACGACTTCGTTTACGAATGTTGAAGACAGTGAGGGTGTAGCTGTGAGCGCGGCGGCGAAGATGTCCTTGAGACGTGTTGATCTCTCGGTGAAAGCCACACACAGATCGAGTACAGTACATAGATTTAATCCAGGAAGTGACGATGCAAGTGTCTCTGCGAGAACGAGAACTCGCGGATAGATGTTCTCATCGAAACTGAGGGGTTCAGGGCCGCCCCAGATAAGACCTTGAAGGACCTGGTGGGCGGCGTCGCCAGCGTAGGTCGAGACGAACGCGCGGGTCGCAGCAGTGTTGCGCTTCACCGGAGGCAATGAAATGATGTCTTCCAGAGCCCTGGCGATGTTGAGATGGAAATGGGCTAGCTGGGACGCTGACAAGGACTTTCTCGCCTGAGTTGTAGGGTAGGGTGGAAGTGGTGCGATCGTCGCCATAAACTGAGCTCAGCTGCCGACATGACGCCTACGGCTCGCGGCATCATGATGACAATCACAAATCGTCGAATCATATTCAAAACGTATACGGAGCCATACAGTCATGCAAACGACAAGAAAGATCAAGAGGGTAGTACAGTCCGAGCTTTACACAGTAAGACAACGGGGGGAACAAAACAACAAACGTTATCAGGCACGAGTATACCGGTAACGAGACGACGCTCCGGCCTTGTTAGGCTGGAGGTGCGCAACTAAATTGGCGGTCGGAGCAGATCCATGATTCGAAACACCAGGACCTTGCTGCGCTTGACCTGATAAAAGTTGAGAAGACACGTCCTTCTCTGCAGTAGAAAACTTGGTTTTGTGTAGGGCGTACCGGTACCGCAGTTCTTATTATCACTAGGAGCTCCTCCTAACTTGTTTAGCTGTTGTTTCATCCTTGCATTCTCAGCGGGGAGAGCCTTCATCAGCCGAGCCGCTGTGGGTATGCACTCCCATCAATATAACCTCTAACTAGAGTGACAGGATACTCGCCTTCTGCCAAGGTTTCCTCGGGCGTTGCGGGTTGGCGGTTGGTCAATTGTTGAATAATGTTGCGTAGGCTGTTCAAGGCAGACTCCTCGCTTTTGCTGCACTGTGCTTGCGTTGCTGGTGGCTTGGTAGTTGAATACGTAGCATCGAAGGCATTGGATGCAGTATATACGGAAGTATTTGACATCTCAAATCACTTGCTTGTTGCGACTGCGGAACACTGGGGACCAGAAAGGGTTGGAAACTTGACTGAGTGGGATTTGTCCCGTCCCACTTATACTGCCGTGGTAACACAGAATTCCTATAGCCGGCCTTTAGAAGTGGTCTGCGTGCCCGACGATCGGTAATAGCGGAGCACGTTGGTACGGGTCTTCTTCACTTGGCAGGATTGCCAACACAGGTCAACGATTTTTATTCATAGTCCGGGTGTTTCTGACGGACACGACCAGAACCGAACTGGTCCAGGCACGGGGGAACGTTCCTAGACGCCCATTGCGATCTCCGGCGGTAACGTAAGTGCGAAAGACTTTTTCGCCAATCGGGCTTGGATGGGCTCGTTGGACCAGAAGTAATCTGCTTGCCTCAAAAAGGACCACAAGGTGGGCCCACGTGGACGTATATAGTACAAACACTGTACAAAAATTCAAAACCAGTCCATCCCGCCTTCTAGAATACACACCTCCCATCCTGAGAAACAACGCCTACTCAACTTTCCGAGGCGAGACAAGTTCACTCCATTGGAACGTGTCCAAGTTTGATACGGAGCCACGAGTATCCCCGCTTGTCGCCACTATCCTCGGACTTGCGCTCAGCCGTAAACTGGCACGGCTGCTTGAACGCGAACGGGCGAAGTCATGCGATGCTAACCCGGAACGTGAGGACTGCGAGGACGATGACGAAGCCCGACGTTGCCGCATGCGTCTCGTAGGGTCCACGTCTGGGATATTAGCAATTATGGCGAACAGTGAAAGGACTAGCCCCAAAAGCGTAAAGCGATGCCCGTTTCAATTACGCAGGTGCACGTACTGTCAACGATAGAAACAATTCCACATAGGCTGCCTGTGCCGGATACGGGATAAGTGGCCGGAGGTAAATAGTCGTTGTCAGTCACGAAAAGGCGGTGCGCGTTGGCTGTGCCAGCAATACGCGTGAGCTACTGCCAACATCGTTAGATCGAGATCGACGCACTAGCCAGCAATTTCTGAATGGCAAATGATAATTTATTTGTCGGGAACACGAGATATACTGGGTGTCCGGTCAACAAACCCAGGTGAGATGGCGTTGGGGGACGTCACTCACTGGGATATCTATCGACCCCGTCAGTGGAGCCGTCTGACGCCTGGAAGCGATGTCAGGTACGAGTAGCGTCAATCACCAGGGGAACACACCCTGATTCGAGCGATGAACTGGTGGAGGGGTGCGGATAAAATTTGATTGCTTTCGGACGGAACTACCATCTGGCAGAACGTTTGATGGAGGTCGTAGACATGTGGCGCCGACATACCTTTCCGATATCTGTCACACTTACCACGCTCAGCAACGTACCGTGCTCTTCATCGATTACAGCAGTGCTACTGACGCCTTGCTCGCTCATGAGGCGCATAGCGTCGAGTACCTGGGCCGTACTAGTCGCAGCGACGACAGACGAATGGATGTGTAAGGAAGGCAGACCAAGCGCATATAGGGAGTTGTCCAAGTAAGAACGGAATGTGGGTGTACGTTCTGCGTACGCGAAGAACCATGATAGAAGACCCCTATCAGATACCATTCCAAGAAAGTCGTTGGAAGGTGGGGGAGAGCGAACGAGTACTATTACAGTATGAGAATCATCATGCTTCGAGGGTATATGTACCTACCTCGGTGCGTGCCGCGTGCGAACATAGCCAACAAGGATACGACCGTAGCGTCGTGAGGCACTGTCTCCAAAAAGTTCTTCTCGGACAGGTCTGTCACACAAGTCAGGGAATGGTATTCGGAATCCTGGGGTAATACATACTGCTAACAAGGTGGACGGGGACGTGACCTGAACGAGCGGCGGACATGATTTGGTCAGCGCTTGCATTTGCCTTCAATTCATGGGGGGGAATGGTGTGCTGGGTTGCAGCCAACGTCAAGAACGCGTTTACGTCTGAGAACTGTTGCGACAGTGAGCGATCAAACTGATGGCGGAAGGAAACTCACGTCGAACAGACCAGCGAAGGGGGAACTCGTTGCGCCTGGGAGAGCCTTGACGGTGAGGCAGGGGATATCTTCCGACAGAAGGAGCTGCATGAACAAGTCAATTTCGACTCGGAGGTGATGGACGCGGAACTTGCATCACAGGCATCTTCAACGGAGGTGTCTGCCTCCACAGCGACGACGCGGGAATCGATGAGATCTGCGCATTGTTAGCACGCATATATGCAGTCTCCAGCGACCGTGTGGGCTGACTGACCTCGAGCGCTGGCCACAGACCAATGTTTGAGCCATTCCTCTGATTCTGGCCCTGGGTTGACCGAAGCAAATGTCGATGATGCCGACGGCGATTCAAGGCCTGCAGAGAGTCGCGGGCTCCTCAACGAAATGGGGCTCGCGCGTCGAGCCATTTGGATTGACGTTGATCGTGCTGGACGGGATGGGCGGCGACGACGAGGATGAGGGGAGAAGCCAGCATGGACGGGCGCATGGCTTTACGGTTTTTGATCAGTGTGGCAAACACAAACGGGCAACTTGGGTAGAAAAACTCCTGGGCTGATTACGTACATACATGTACCGTCTACAGACTCTGCTGCCTGCAGTGGATGCAGGTCAAATATCCTGTACTCAGGCTTTGGGTATGGGTTCGTCGTTTGACCACCTGGACAGCTCACCATACCCAATCTAGGCTCCGAGGTTTATGTGGGATGTACCAACGGTTCTCTGCTGCGATACACGCTCCAAGCTGGACAGGGTAAGTATTACCCCGGCTTACCGTTTGTTCAGTCTTCATTCGACCGACCGCCAGAATCGTACACTCTATCGTCTCGCCAAAACCTTCCCAGTGGGAAACCTATCGACGAACTCGTTCTGATACCCTCTCTGTCCCGCGCACTTATTCTATCCGGTACGTTCTCGGTCTTCCCCGCAGACGGAGATCTGTACCTTGTAGCTCAGACCGACAGATCCATATCTACATCATCCCCTCGTTGGACCCTCTTCCCAATGTCAAACCCATCCGCAACGTAGAGACTTTTGCTGTGGATCACCAACAGTTGTTGAGGCCACCACCATCCCCCAACGACCCACCCGCAAGACTCCCGCCAGTCGACTTTTGTGTCATCAAGCGCGCTGCAATCGCATTGTTCAGCCTCAGCGAAGAACGGTTGGTGTACTTCAAGGCGAGCGGTCGTCGATCCACTCATAAGTCACCATTCTTACCTAGAACAGGAAGTCCCATTCCAACCCGGAGCTCAGCTGGCTCGGCGAATTGGTCATCACCTCTGTGTAGCCGACACGGAAAACTACAACGTCGTCGACATGCAGAATGCCCAGATGTTTCCACTTCTTCCAGTCAACCAAGCCGGAGACGCAGCTCCCGTGAAACCGTTCATCTCAGTGGTCAGCGAAACAGAGTTCCTGGTCTTGTCGTGGACGGGCGCATCCACGATCGGGATATTCGTCACCGGGGAAGGAGACCCAGTTAGGGGAACCCTTACTTTTCCCAGTCATCCGTTGTCTGTTTGTGAGTGCCACGTCTTTCCAGTTTGCACGGGCGATGCCCACCTTGAGGCAGGTCTGGATTATCCGAATGTCACGGCGCTCCTCCCAGATGGGTCGATAGAGATCCACGATGTCGAAACGCAATCTATTGTTCAAGTGATCCCTCCACCTCAGACCGAGCAACTACTTGGTGAACGTGTGGGAGTCGTTTCATCGACAGGAGGATATTTGGTGCCGTCACAGGAACAATTGGACAAGCTTCGAAAAACGAAAGTCAGGCTGATGGTGCATCCTGAGTCTGTAAAGCCTTTGGATTGAAGTAATGCGTTTCTGGGTGTGGATCCTCGGCGTGGCTGAGTAAACGCGTGTCGAAACAAAGTCAATCCACGTGACTCGAGTACACGCTGTAGTTTGTCGTTGTTTGGGACGCGACGCGTCAGCTTTTTCTTGCCTGTACTCCAGTCCCTCTCACAACCAGTCCATCTACATCTCCCCCCGAAAAATATCAGTCATACCTCCTCGTAATTCCTAGATTCCCCCATGTCCTCTTCAGAGATACAGAGTGCCGCTGATGTCATCTACGATACTTCCTGCTCTGGGTCTACCTATTCAGAATCATCGGATGAGTCCGACGAGCCACCAACCCCGCCGCGCTCTCCAAGTCGGCTCGACTTTTGTTCGAAATCTTACGAAGAAGACTACAAGTGGTACGATAGTGACATTACGATCCCGTTGTTGTGGAACGCAGCAGATGAACATCGCCCCTCTCGCAAAGCTCCACATCAGGAAAACACCGAAGCAGATGACATATGTGATGATCCCGTAGAATATCTGATCCGAGGTTTGGTTTCGGGCATGCCAAGACCCCCTTCGCAAGGAGCCGGAAACCCACTCCCCGAGCCAGGGTGACCCCGTATCGGACACTGCTCCCAGTGTCCCACCTAGCACACATTCCTTCGGTCCGCTGAGCACCGCGGAAAGATTACAACTTATCCGTGGAAAGAGGCAGCGCGAGCCTTGTCACCACGGTTTATCCCGTAATGCACTTTCCTTCAAAAAAACACTCTGGGACTCTAGGCTGGATAAATGGCGAGCACTGTACAATCAAGCAAGCGCTTGGCAGCATCATGCGACTGGAGACCTTGCACAACCTACAAGCGTTCCGCCATCGGGTCTCGAGCGGGACATTCCGCAACGCGCTTCAAGGTGGTATGCGTACGATCTTCAGTCCCCAATATATCCCCGGGCCGGTGACATCCCAGCACTCCGAGATCCACACGCAGTTGAATTGGATAAATCCTTCTTTGAATATCCCCTCTGGACAATTCAAAAGGCGCTCTATCTCTTTGATATGTACGACCGCTTTACAAGGCCTCTCATCGTAACCAACGCGGATGGGATGGAGATACAGCCGTGTTCGACTCATACCCCTGAATTGGCGTACGTGGATTCAAACCCAAGCAAACAAACCGACTCTCGGTCCCACACGTTCCCGCCGGAGACCGTGACATGGGACGACGTCCGACCATGGGAATGGAACTGGTACCAACGGTGGGCTGTGCTGGAGAATCTCGTCCAGCGTAGTGATCAAAGCTCTCCTAGTACATCTAGTCCATCGATCGAGGCAATGGAATCATCTTCCGAGAGCGACTCTTCATACCCGTGCAAATCCCGTTCAGTGCAGTCGACATGGGAGGACGGTGACGAAGAAGAAGACTACGGTACTCTGGCAGCCAACTGTGCCCTGTTCAGCAAGCGGTTTGTTGACGAGTGGGAATGATCATAGCCTTCAGGGAATATGGTGGATTGGTAGGATGGTATCTTCGATTTGCAAGACTATTGTTATGTCCTAATATATTGGCAAGTTATTTCCGTAAGTCATACAATAACACCAACCTGTACAGCACGTCCGTGGAGCCATAGCCATCTGTGTATCGTTGGTATACATAAATTGTATTCTCGCATCCAGATTCGCACGTCGAACATGACATTTCTTTCACGATTGCATGCACTTCGTATAGTAATATCAACCCTGCAACGTCATGACGAATCCTCTACCTACGTTACATCATTCGACTAGGGAATAATATTGAAGACTTGTCTGAAGAACGGTGGCCTGATTGAGACAACGACACGCACCCCCCAACATCTTAAAGTCGAGTTCAGGGGTCATACCACTTATTGATGGTCCTTTAGGATGTCATGCGATAAAAGTATTCACTGGGGTCATAGTTAAGGTGTCCATCATAATACATAAAGGATTCAACCATGCAATAGTGCCACCAGAAAGGTATGTAGCACAGCTCATAGTTCCTGCATTTATCACGATCCAACATCTTCGTACAGAGGATAGATATGTACGTTCATGCAGACGCCGACCTAACAACAGGTTCGTGTCTTCCACGACGGGATAGAACATGACACCCTGCACCGTAAGGGAATTGTGCTCCAAGACTTCGTAAGACCTAGTTGAAAGGTCATCGTCTCAGGTACCCCAGTAAATCCACATCACCATATGACGAAAAAAAAAAAGCCTTTGTCGGCTGCCACGGAATGAATCGGCGGCGTTTAGTTGACCACAGCAGTAGCAGCCTCAGCAGCCTTCAATGCATCCTCAAAACACCTCATCAGAACTTCCTTCTCCTCCATCCCTACACTAATCCTCACAAGGCCCTCCTCGACTCCGTACTCCGCTGCCCACTCTAACTCGTTATAATGCGCCAGAATGGTGTATGGACAAGCAAGCGTGAAGTTGGTGCCAAGACTGGGGCCCTTGAGACAACTCAAGGCATCAAAGAAGGCTCGGGAAGCAGCAAGGGAAGTAAACGTGAGCGAGAAGAGTCCACCGTACCCGCCCTCAGGGAGCTGACACTTCGCATAGTTGGATGGACAAGAGTATTTTGGGTAGTACACCTCTTTGATTGCGATGCTCTCTCGATGTGCGGTATTCGCGGCAAGCGAGCGGGCGCGCAAGAAGTCGCAGATGGCTTCAGTGTTGACATCTATGACGCGAACGCGCTGCGCAAAATCGCGCGAATTGCGTTCCATGAACAGGGCGTCTTCGTTAAAGTAAACGTCTTCGTAGTTAGTAGATAAATGCTGCTTCAGCGCAGCGTAGTGTCGTCCTTGGGGATTAAGAACCAGACTTCGTATTAAATGTGAGTGAGAAGTGCATCGGGAAGACCGGTGAGCCGCTTACCTTCCCCCCATAGTGTTAGCACATCCGCTAAAGATCTTCGACAGGCTGCTGACAACGACGTCAGCATAAGGTAAAACCTCGATGTTGACAAAATTTCCAATCGTGTCATCGACGACGAGTAAAAAATCGTATTTGTCTGCCAGACTACGGAGTCGCGGTAGGTCAGGCGAATGGAGGAGAGGATTTGAAGGGAATTCAGTGAAAACAGCGAGTATAGGAGGGGTAGATGGGTTCTCGCTCGATGTTTGCTCTAGTAAATTCTCCAGGGTATCAGCGTCCGATTCTTCACCATGTCCAAAGAAATGGCAACCAGGGCCCCACTTCTGCAGGATCTTAAGCGTGTCTGTGTAAGGGAATCTGCATACTGATTAAGCTAGCTGCCTTTTCTTTTAGTGGTCGACGCACCCAAAGCAAGCACTCTTGGCCACGGGCCTAACAGCGAGCGCGAGTTGGTGTGCATTCCATATAGCCGCCATGCCAGTGGGGAAGAGGAAGACATCGCCCTCCGTCACATCTTTGACACCCCTACTACTTGGCCCGAGCTCCGCATCCAGCGCACCTGCAGAAGGGCCATGTGGTCCATCATCCATGGTGTCATGCACGAGCACACCAGCAATACGTCTCCGCAATGCCCTCTTTGCGTACGCTCCAGCACCGAGCGGCAGGTTCCTTCCGTATCGCTCCTCTATATACGTGTCTTGGTCCTTGCACAACACATCAGGCGGACATGAAGGTAGCGACACAGATGATCTCCTTTCCACATCAAGTGGGGGTGACCCAGGCATATGTTTAGAGTAGTGCTTATTCGGCGCTTTGTACGGCGATCGCCAGGACATGGGAGGCTGCGGTGGTGTGACGGGCGACGACGGTTGGTGAGAATCAAGTATGGAAAGACAACGTTCGGCGAAGCGCGATGATATACCCATACCCGTATGTTGCCAGAACTGCTTCGCAATCGCCAACATGTCCGGTGGAAAAAGTACGATGTGAAGCTCAACGCATTCGTCAGTGGACGACGACGGATGGAAAGGCGAATTCTCAGGGCAAACCAGGTATCGGACGAGCCGCACGTGAGTGGAGATGCCAGAGAGGGCCGCACGGGCCAGAACGAACTCTCGGCAATGGTCTGCCGCTCTTTTTGAGGAACATAGCAGACTTCTTTCACTGTTGATACCGAACTTTCGCTCGCATATGCTTGCAAGCTGGACACGAGACAGAGGTAAGACACACCCCGTGGAGAAGTAGAGAAACGTGCCTTTTGAATACTTAGATGAATGAAGAAACGTGGATATCCGGACACCATCGACTCTACGACACGCTTTTCTCCTTCTTCGTATCCGACATTGTCCCTCCATGTAGGGAGGGATACCGAGATTGCGTGCGGTGTGAATGGTGGGACAGCATGTCCAAGGGTGTCTTTCGTACCAGTCGCAACGACTGCAGTCATTTTCTAGTGGTATGCGAATGCTAGAAAAGATGTTAGCCACTCCAGCGCGCCTATCAACTAGGACGTACCAGCTTGTTACAGTTTGAATATTGAATCGTCAGATTGGAGAATTTTAGCGAATTTCGCTTGCCAACTTTTTATGTCAGATCTCCGCGCTCTGACTCAATCGCCATACTTGCTTCCAAGCAGCTCATCGTGAACCATCTCTGTCGGCCCTCTCGGTCGAGATCACTTGATGCCAACGAATTAACGCGCTTCCAACGCTTAGTCGGGTTTCCCAGTCTTGGTATGTGGGTGGTGCTACTGTTATGCTTATTATTCTGCGGGGTCATCACCCTTCCTGTGTAGACCGAAACATGACCGAAGGCTCTCATCAAACTCCTCCCATCAGCCCTTATCAAGCTATTAAACCCATAAATGGTTCATTCTCGTGCTTGCTTTACTGGTCGATGAAGGAGGGCATCATGCCACAGAACGTCTAGGACCCTGCATTGTGCTGCGTGGACCATGGCACTGACAGCAGCGACAACGAATGTGGCTAGCATCGTGCTGGGGGGTATGAGATCCGATCTTGCTGTACCCCAACGAGGTCCAGGACATCCAGCAAATGAATCTTGCAGAGTTGGTATAGTTGACTCCTTCCCCTGGACGTTCTCTGCTCCATGGACGTCTTCTGTTCAAGGCAGATTTCCTGTGTAGTCCAGCCTGCAACTCGTTGGTACTATCACATGGCAACGTTGCATGCCACTAACGGAAACTTAGTATCACTGATTCCAGTACAACCGCTTATTTAGCGAAGTCAAAACATCAAGGGAATACCCAGTATTCAGCTTTAGTTTGTGCCAGGTACGGATAACGGGCTGGCTGAGTGCTGTACAGACTTGTATTAGACTGATTCTTCACCGTCATTCACCTATCAAACTTTAAACTGACACCTAGTTGTGTGCAAGACAATTCCGACTTGTAGACGAACTAGTGCATAGGTTGATTTTCTGGCTACGCTTCATATGTTTGCTTTCGACAAGGCACCACACCGGGTCTTGACACAACACATTTTTCAAGATTCGGGACCAGTTTTAATGACAAACAGAATGTCAATCTTGTACTTGAAATATAATTTGTCATTTAGGAAATGTGAAAACATCGAATGATGTATCAAATTAAATGTGGATTCAAACTTTATATATTGTTTTCACATTTAGGTCAACATTTAGATCTAGACAAAATGTCAACAACCCTCCTAAAAGGGGGGTTATCTGTATTTTGACCAGGTTTAAATGTTGACCTAAATGTGAAAGCATACTTAAAGTTTGAATTCACATATAATTTGGTACATTATTTGAAGTTTCCATTCTTCCTAAATGGCAAATTATATTTCAAGTACAAGATTGACATTCTGTTTGTCATTAAAACTGGTCCTAAATCTCAAAAAATGTGTTGTGTGAGGGGACAGTAATCATATAACGTGTTGTTCATCCGTTCTCTGCTACTTAGTTAAGTCAAAGACCGCCGGGCGCACACAGCAACCCGCCGACTTCAAGGTTCCATTATTGTTCCTTTCCAATTTCCCGATCTGAAGAATAATATAACTTGCATGGGTAGCGCATGTGAGCGGCCGATAAGTGGCAGACATACGTCACCACTCTCCACACTCCTGTCCAGGGTCGCATTTACATAACACCCACCTCATGACATCATGATTTGCTCGGGATCAATTGATGCCTTCTCTGGGAGCTTCGAGACGCTACGACACTTGCACGTCTCCCCGCAATTACCTTTTACAAGCTTTGCGCCATTTACACTGGCTGTGGTAGCAAAATTAATACGCCACTTGACAAGTCACAGTCACAGACTCTAATACTACATCTATTCAAGCTGACTTAGCAGCCCTCAGCGCAGTGGCTATAGCGCTAAGAAGCACTTCTCTATCCTCTGTCCCGATACTCACCCTCACCAGGCCCTCCTCCACCCCATACTCCGCTGCCCATTCCAATTCCCAATAGTGGCCTAACAACGTATATGGACAGGCGGACGTGAAAGTCGTGCCGAAAGTCGGGCCTTTTGCGACTTCCAGTGCGTCATGGAATGCACGTGACGCCCCCAGACGCGTGAATGTGAGGGAGAATAGTCCGCCGTACCCTCCGTTTACGTGGTCTGGTTCGCCAGTAGGCAGCCGCCGACGACAGATTTGGTAGTTTTCCGGAGTCATGTACTTCGGATACCACACTCGCTTGATAACTGCACCTTCATTTTCAGATGTTCCACCCTCAGTACAGTGCATGCGGAGGAAGTCGCAGATGTACTCCGCATTAGCGTTTATAATGCGCATGCGTTCAAGAAAGTCACGCGAGTTCCGTTCCATTACGATTGCATCAGGGGAGAAGTAGGTGTCCTCAAACATCGATGTCAGGTGCTCCTTTAGCAGAGCATGGTGCCTCATGCGCGGGTTGATCAACAGGCTGCAGGTAAATGAAAATTTAAGTCGGATGCTAGGAAGGGCTATTGGGAGGGGGGGAACTGCTCACCTCCCACCGAGCGCGGTTGCATATCCGCCCACGTACTTCGACAAACTAGTCATGATTATATCCGCATAAGGTAAGACATCTACGTTGGCGAATGTCCCGACAGTCTCATCGACGACAATTAAGAAATCATATTTGTCTGCCAAGGCGCGCAGCCGCGGGATGTTCACACAACGCAGTCGAGGATTTGATGGGCATTCCGTGTAGAGAGCAAGTATAGGAGGCGCAGAAGGATCGTCAGCTACCTTTCTTGCGAGCAGGTTATCCAGGTCATCAATGTCACAATCACGACCGTGTCCATAGAATATGGCACCTGGTCCACTTTTCTCGACAATTTTGAGAGTGTCGGAGTATGGGAAGCTGGGTCAAGCAGGTATTATGGCACAGTTGACGATGTTCCCTATGCGAAGACGTGCTTACCCAAATACCACGCTTTTCCCAAGGGGACGGGATGCGAGTAAGAGCTGGTGCGCATTCCATAATGCTGACATTCCACATGGGAAAAGGAAGACATCATCCTCACAAACGTTTGTCCGTGCACTGGCCGGTGACTCATCATGGACGGAAAAGCTGGCTATTCGTTGGCGGAGTGCAGCTTTCGCGTCCGCTCCTGTCGTCAATAGGAGTTCGGACGCGTCCAAAGGTTTCGGGATCATACCCATGTCAGAAGTTCTAGAAGCGAACTTCTCGCATGCACGTAACAATTCCGAGATTTGCACCCCAGGAAATTCAGAAATTCCAAGGATCGATAGACAGTGTTCTGCATATCGTGACGAAATGCCGAGGCCGGAAAGTTGCCAGAACTCCCTTGCGACTTGATGGGTGTCAGCGTGAAAGAATATAGCGAAGGCTTCCGCAGACTGCGGAGGAACCGATTGTGATACTATGGGGAGACCCGATGTCTCCTGTAAAGTTGAGGGGGGACCTAAATCTCTGATTGGGCAGATGGCGTAGTGGACAATTCGTACGTGAGATGGCTTTCGGGCCAACAAGGCTTGACCGTTAATAAATTCTTTCCCGTGCTCAGCAGTTTTTTGAGTTGGACACAGAAGGCAAAGTTCTCCGGGAAGACCGAAGCTTTCTTGACAGATGTCCATGAGCTGTATGGATCAAAAATCTCTCGTCAGAAGTAGTCGCGAGCACGTAGGGGCAATATCAATGCCTTTTGAACGCTTCGATGGATGAAAAAACGCGGGTAGCCTGTCGACATCGCGTTGATGATGGCTGACCGACCAGTCATGTACCCCACATTGTCAGACCATGCCGGCAGCGACACTGTGATGGCATGCAGCACAGCCGGGAGAGGCCATCCCAGTGTATCACTGCCAATAGGCACAGGAGCGTTCATGACAGTGAGGGTGACATTCCATAGTCTTGAACAGATGCTTTACAAAGGAAGCACCGGGCTGAGACCCGGGAGTCTCCGCTTCCTAGAAGGCCATCTGGAGACATTCATCATGTTAGTCTCAAGCTGGGCTGCGATGTCCATATATAAAAATACCGCCAAAGCTTGATCATTGCAGTAGCTACTACCCTATTAAGGCACTCACTCGACGTGTTAGCAGACGGCACCGGTACCCCTGGCACTGGGTTCACCACCTTTCCGTGCAGAGCTGCTATGTCACATCATAGTAGTTGCAGGCTTTCGCTGGCGCAGACACTGATATGATCTAGTATAACAAGGGGCGGCGTTGCCGCCGGGGATCTTGCTTTCCAATCAGGGAAATCCATAGTTCGGTTTTGTACATGATCCTTAGCTATCGTTTGTTCTCGCATTACAATGAGAGCGTTTATGAAAACTGACGGGGTGTTGATAATTGGGCATTACCAGGGTTCGTTGTACGCCGAGCTATTACATATGCACAAAGGCGACGATTGGATATTCGTTCTTATTTGCAATGATGCGATCATGTGATGAATGCGCACGTGAAAGTTCGCGAGAAGTTGCTTTGTATGTCCAATAAGTACTGAAAACGCTTTCTTCACCAGGAGACAATCCTGCATCGGATGGCTGTCCCTACGATGGCCGATATGAGCCACCGTCTATGGTGATACTACTGTCTACCGGACAACATTCCCGCCTAGGTATCGGGCGAGATCATTTCGTGAAGTCCGTGCCAACGATTTGTCCCGATCAGCTGCAAGCTCGACAATAGTTCCTTTCGCCGACCCTACGTAACTTTGAGCAATGACCGGCCTCAAGCATGTCCACGGAATCCGGATCCCATCAAGGCTGCCCAAGGCCCTCAACGTGGAGCTCCTTGTCTGCCGGAAAAACGTTCTACTTCCTTCGCGTGGGATTCCCTCGAACCTTCGTGGCAACGACTGGCCATCCCGAGATCACGGAGGGACAGCAGTTCAGCCTCGACAGTGAGGTGTTTATATTCTGTTGGTTCCTGAGCTACATTTTGTAGGGTAGTCAGCTGAAATCTATCCCATCCCGCGTTGGCAAGGTTTCTTCCGCACCATATTTGCCGTATCAAGGCTCTCATCGCCTCATCCCTGGTGCTCACTGCTCTTGAGTATCCATTTCCCAGGCACGAACAAATTTACAGTGTCCCTTTACACGCGCTGATCAACCAACTGAGACTTTTCCTATGTATGTAGAAAAGCGCAGGCTCTTCGTTCACTGAAGTCAAGTTACAGAGAGTTACGCGTAGCAAGCAGACCCAGGAAAATTGCTGAACTCTCGCCTCAATGGCTGGAACCGCAAGAACCACTCGTATTGGCACGTGACACACTGCCAAGTGCCTTTTCGCTCTTTCCAGAGCGGAGTGCTTTCGCCCGTTTAGGGCTGGAGTCAG
Organism: Pisolithus marmoratus; assembly: GCA_024613145.1. Taxonomy (NCBI): domain Eukaryota; kingdom Fungi; phylum Basidiomycota; class Agaricomycetes; order Boletales; family Pisolithaceae; genus Pisolithus; species Pisolithus marmoratus. The sequence goes on from JANFAE010000426.1 coordinate 25,959, forward strand.
AGAGCGTTGATGAGTGCTCTCGCAGACTTGAAACCGCTCCCCTTCCCAAAGACGTGTGAGGACGCAGTTGACCGTCGAAGTAAACGAGCCGTATGCTGATTCCGTGTAACGCTGCCATCACTTCATGTCATATGAATGCGCCGTAGTCGATCGTGGTGTTGTGGGCTGGGTGCTAACATGTTCCGCACCACTGAAGTAAATCTGACAGTCTACGAATCCCCGAACATTTGGCAAGGCAGGCTCTTACATTTCTAGATGCGGCGTATTTCGCGAAGGCAGACGTGGGACTCCAACATTGGTCCCTTCGGCACCGAATGACCCCCGGACAGCCTAACCCGAATTTCAGCCCAGCGACCACACCGTTCTTCGCACTCGGGAGTACCTGACGCCTTGCTCCGCGGCATTGGCATCGGGCAAGATCTGATCATCTAAGTGTTAGATCACGGTAGTGAACGAGCCTCACATGACCCCCTGCGATATATTTGCTCAGGGTAGATGTTTTCTTCTCTAGGTGCTTCAAGAAGCTACGTAGCCTTGTACGACTCCCGAAGTACTTAGTACTTCTTGAAAGCTTTGCACCCAGTTGCGGCAGCACAACCACTACATTCCCTCAAGCTGCCTTAGCAGCCCTTAACGCAGTGTCTACGGCCCTAAGAAGCACTTCCCTATCTTCTGTCCCGATACTTACCCTCACCAGGCCCTCCTCCACCCCATACTCCGCTGCCCATTCCAATTCCCAATAGTGGCCTAGCAGTGTATACGGACAGGCCAACGTGAACGTCGTGCCGAGACTTGGGCCTTTTGCGACTTCCAGTGCATCGTAGAATGCGCAGGACGCCTTCATACTCGTGAATGTGAGGGAGAATAGCCCGCCATACCCTCCGTTTTCGTAGTCTAGTTCGCCCGTAGGCAGATGCCGACGACAAATTTGGTAGTTTTCCAGAGTCATGTACTTCGGATACCACACTCGCTTGATAACTGCACCTTCATTTTCAGATGTTCCACCCTCAATAGAGTGCATGCGGAGGAAGTCGCAGATGCACTCGGTGTTGGCGTTTATAATGCGCATGCGTTCAAGGAAGTCGCGCGAGTTCCGTTCCATCACGATTGCATCAGGGAAGAAATAGGTGTCCTCAAACGTCGATGTCAGATGCTCCTTTAGCAGAGCATGGTGCCTCATGCGCGGATTGATCACCAGGCTGCAGGTAAATGAAATTTTAAGTTGGATGCTGGGAAGGGCTATTGGCAGGAACTGCTCACCTCCCGCCGAGCGCGGTTGCATATCCGCCCACGTACTTCGACAAACTAGTCATGATTATATCCGCGTAAGGCAAGACATCTACGTTGGCGAATGTTCCGATGGTCTCATCGATGACAATTAAGAAATCATATTTGTCTGCCAAGGCGCGCAGTCGCTGGATGTTCACAGAACATAGTCGAGGGTTTGATGGGCATTCCGTGTAGAGAGCAAGTATAGGAGGCGCAGAGGGATTTTCGGCCACCTTTCTTGCGAGCAGGTCGTCCAGGTCATCAATGTCGCAATCACGACCATGGCCGTAGAATATGGCACCTGGTCCACTTTTCTCGATAATTTTGAGAGTGTCAGTATACGGAAAGCTGGGTCAAGCAGGTATCATGGTTCAGTTGACAACGTTTCCTACGTGAAGGCGTGCTTACCCAAATACCACGCTTTTCCCAAGGGGACGGGATGCGAGTAAGAGCTGGTGCGCATTCCATAATGCTGACATTCCACATGGGAAAAGGAAGACATCATCCTCAGAAACATTTGTCCGTGCACTGTCATCGTGGACGAAAAAGCTAGCTATTCGTTGGCGGAGTGCAGCTTTCGCGTCCGCCCCTGTTGTTAATAACAGTTCGGACGCGTCCAAAGGTTTCGGGATTAAATCCGTCTCAAAAGTTCTAGAAGCGGACTTCCCGCATGCACGCAAAAATTCCGAGACTTGCACCCTTGGAAACTCAGGAATTCCAAGGACAGATAAACAATGTTCTGCATATCGTGACGAAATGCCGAGGCCGCAATTTTGCCAGAACTCCCTTGCGACTTTATAGGTGTCAGCATGGAAGAATAGAGCAAAGACTTCCCCAGAATGTGAGGGAGCCGACTGTGATACTATGGGGAGATTTGATGTCTCCTGTAAAGTTGAGGGACCTGAATCTGCCATTGGGTGGATGGCATAGTGGACGATTCGGACGTCAGATGGCTTTCCAGCGAACAAGGCTCGATTATGGATAAATTCCTTCCCGTGATCGGCAGTTCTTTGAGTTGGGCACAGGAGGCAAAGTTCTCCGGATAGACCGAACCTTTCTTGAGAGATGTCTGCGAGCTGTACAGATCCAAAAACTCGTCAGATATAGTTAGTCGCGAGCGCATTGGAGGATTATCAACACCTTTTGAATGCTTCGATGGATGAAAAAACGTGGGTAACCTGTCGACATAGCGTCGACGATGGCCGCCTGACGGGTGAGGTACCCCACATTGTCGGACCAGGTTGGTATCGACGCTGTAATAGCATGCAAGACAACGGGGAGAGGCCATCCCAGCGTATCGCTACCGATAGGGATGGGATCGCTCATGACAAGGTTGATACTCCAACTCAGATCAACGAGCTAGCTCAACCGCTGGCAGCACTGCCTTGGCGAAGACTGGATTCCAAAAATAGAGGTGATCTCCACTCAGATACCGAGTGTTTCTATGGACGCAAGTGGCCTGCAGAAAGAAAAGAAATCCCACACTTACATACGTCCTATATTTCGTACCTGCGAAGATGGTCTACCGCGCCCGACGTGACCAGCACTGGTAGGACGCTCTTTCAAGTGTTACAACTAGGATGTCCTGGAATATCCTTTCTTACAGCCCTGATAAGGTACTCATTCCACATGTTAGCAGATCACTGACGAGCGGTAGAGCTCACCACATATCCTTACGAAGCCGTGACCTCACGTGCACTTCACTGAAGTGACACGCTCACGTGACGAACGCGTATAGGGGATTTGTGCCACAAAGTCAGCCACCCCAGCTAGCATTTAAAAGAGACGTGCTCCCGCCAGGTGCTCTCTCTTTGTTGCGACCACCATCCATACCTCACCGGGTTCCCCTCACAGGCGGCTTCTCGTTTAGCGTATTCTTCCTCTCGCTATAGCCTATGGCACAACTACCACCTCTTGCTTGCTACGCCAATTGATTCTAGTCGGCATCGGACCCAGCAAAGCTTAACGATCTACGCTCAAGCGACTGACTCGATGATCGAGCATCGAGCGTTAGGCATTCACCTATCCGCATCTGGTGGCTGCTTTTACGATGGACCGTCACTACCGTCCGTGGTGGCACTTGCAGACAACAATCATCAAGCCAAATTACCTCCGTGAAGCCTGCGCTAGCGATTAGCCCCGATCGGCTGCAAGCACGACTGCTGTAGTTCCTTTGGTCGGTCTTACGCAAAGCGATGATGGCCCCGACCGGCCTCAAGCGCGACTACGGATCCCGTCAAGGCAGCTCGAGACCCTGAACGTGGGACTACTTGTCGGATGGAAAAACAGTCACCTTCGCGTGAGATTCTCTTTGCGATCCTTTGTGGCATCGACAGGGCAAGCCGAAAACAACCGCAAGGACAACAGTACCTGCTGGCTTCAAGCACGATTATTTGTCGTTTCCTTTGTTTGGGATCGGCACCGAGGCGACTCCAGTGCGACCATGGTTTGGGCTTGCCTCCCCACTGACGGCAATAGGCTCCGAGCGGCCACGACCCAAGCCAAACCTAAGCACCGAATATTCGCTGACCAACTGAGATTTTTCCTAGCAGCGCCAGCTAGTATCCCCTTCAACTTATGATCACTGATGGCAATTGCCAGGACGAACGACGAGCGACCACAGCGAGCTCGGAATATCTTTATCCTCTGTACGAAGCCCTTCCTATTGGTTTTCGAAACACCTAGCCGAGCATAATAGCACACGCGCCTCGTTCACTGAAAACAAACTACAGAGAGTTACGAGGGTAGCAAGGAGACCCGGGAAGACACAAAATCGTTAAACTCTCACCTCGATGGTCGTAACTGTGAGAACCACCCGCTGAGTGCTTTTTTATTCTTCGATGCTGTGTTGCCTTCACCAGTTTTGGAAGGCAGCGGTCGGGGTAGCGTCCAAGCCCCCTGATGAGAGCTCTCGCAGGCTCGAAACCGCACCTCCTCAGCTCCACCCCAACGTGCCACGTTTACATCCCGTGAAGACACGTGACAGCCCAACCAGTCATCGAAGTAAACGAGCCTTAGGCTGACTCTGTGTAGTGCTGTTACTACTTCATGTCACATGAACGCGCCATAGTAGTCGATTGTCCAGGAGGTGGTGTTGTGGGCTGGGAGGCTGTCAACATATTCTGCACTTCATGGACGACATAGTGGGAGACACAAGGTACGTCAAAATCTTCCTCGCGATTATCAATGTCTCGTAATCTGAGGTGCTAGCCATCGCGTTCGAAACGAAAGTTCCCCTCGCTCCGACATGGACCCCGAATGCGTGTGAAGAGGAAGTGAAACTGGACGCTACGATAAGATATACGACTCGACGTAACATTACCCGCAATTTCTCCGCATGACTCAAGAAAGTGGAGCACGACCTGCCAAACGTTCACCTCTATCTCGAGGAACGGCGTTAAGTTTGGGCGTCAGTGAACATTGGGAACGAATGGGTGCAGCGAGCTTGACACTCGCCAACGTTTCTTGCGGATAGTTGACTGTAAGTCTAAGGCGACCGTTACGGGAAGCCACCTCTTTGTTGTAATCTACTTGGCGATGAAAAAGAATTCGGTAGTGACCAAGTACTAATAATGCACACGGAATTTTGGGCCCTCCTCAGCTCCCACGACTCCCAATAGCCGAAAGTCAATATCATCGCCTTGGACAGTGCGCGTCGCACCTTTCCGTGATTGCTTTCGTATGTGGAAGGTCGAAGACGGGACACCAATATCCAACCAGTGATCAGATCAAACGACGAACGTGCATCCCCTCTTCGTAAGTGGCGTATTTGAAAACTGCGATAATTCCCGGAAAAGTCCTCGACTCAAAGTCAACTTGACAGCCTGCGAACCCCCTAAACCTTTGACAGTCAGGAGCGTTCTTACATTTCTGGATCCGGTATATCTAGCGAAGGCAGACGACGTGATAGGCAAAGTCAGCGGGATACGGTACCGGGGCCCATGCACGTAGCACCAGCGTGCGATAATATATATAACTTCTCCCTTCAGCAACTCGTACCGGAGGCCTTCTCTTCATCATCAGCCAAATGTCACACGTCCAAACAGCCTTACCCTGAACTTCAACCTGGCGATCTACAATTCATCAAACTCGGAAACATCTAGCGGCTCGTTCCACGGCACCAGCATCATGCAGAATCAGATCATCCAAGTCGTTCATGCATGGTAGTGAACAAGCCTCTCTGGGAAATGACATGACCGTCCGACGAAAACCGAGGACACATACGAATACGAATGCACTACGGATTTCTTGTTCCGCGAGGCTTCCTTAATTCCTTGACGGCTGGACGCCTTATCAGTATTTCCCCTTGCATGTTTTAGGTTATTGATACTCCTGATCTCAGAGATAACGTATCAATTTTCAGGAGTGGATTCCCTGCAAAGGTTTGCGATGCCTGTGGGGATTGGAGAAGGCAGTCATATACGTGCCACATCGGGAAATTTCATCCTCAATTACTTAATATTGTTATCTAATAGCCTAGACGGCACGTGCGATTCGCTGCACTCGTACATGGGAAATGGCATAACATTTCAATCCAGAGCACCCTGTACGTAGAACATTGGTTAGGAAGCTAAGTAATAGTGATTGGTGAAAAGCAAAATCGCCTGCTAGATACAAATTCATTTCAAGAAGCGAAGGCCTCCAAACACTCCGACGGAACATCATAAGGAATTGAAACATACGATGAGTATCAGCTCTGGCATCTATGAAATCTAAATCATGGAAAGTAGAAGGGGAGCATGCGGTAAAATCAAACAAACAGAATCATTTCACGAATCAGAAGCAGCGGTACCATCTCCGTTGGCCGCCTTGACCTCATCCTTCTTCGTACTGAGGACGCTGACGAACTCGGTAATTCTTTGCGACAGCTTCTCTAGTAGTGGGCTCACGCGTTCCTTGACTTCGTGACCCATGCGATTTACCTTTTCCGAGACTGGTAGATCAGGTGTGGTGACGATGTCACGCAGTTCCCTGACTGACTTGGATATGTCAGGGTACGTTGACTGGATCGTTTGTGGGAGAGCGGCGGTGCTTTGTTGAAGCTTTTGCAGCTCCTGCAGCATGCTGTCCGACAGGGTATGGATATGGGCTTGCGCCTGGGTCAATGATGTGGATGCAAGGTCCTGGATTGAGTTCGCAGTGACCGTCGCCTTTTGTCTGTAGTGTGCATCAGTACGCGCTCTCTAATGTTTTGGTAATAAGGACAGCGTACACCAAGATGCTCTGCTGCTGCAGCTGTTTGAGATGCTCAGCAGAGTAGACATACAGGTTATCCTTCAGATGTTTGGACAGGTTGAAAGCGCGCTGGTACTGGTACTGGCCTTCTGGAGGCGGAGACGTTGGCGACGATGCCCCCGATTCCTTGCCGACTTTGTTGACAGCAATTTCAAAATAATCGACGAGAGGTGTGAAGCGCTACAGGGGTTTATCAGATATCGACAGGGGTTGATATGCGTGCAGCTCACCTTGTCTATCCCTTCTGCGACGCCAAGTGCAGGGGACTTGACGTTCTCGTCGAATCGCTTGTTGGCTGTTGACACGACACACTGACGTCTCTCTCGTACATAGGACACCACCTCCTCTGGTTTGGCTTTGAATGGGTACGGGTACTTTGATTCTACGATGTCTAGCCCCTTGTTGGCATAGCCGTCGGCCCGGACTATCAAGGGTGCCAAGCATAGTTGTAGGTGTTGAGAGTAGTTATACGCGGTATGGGTTATGGCTTGGGCTGCGTGGTAAGGAGAACGGGTGAAGACATTGGATGTCAGCGTTGAATGTATCTGGTCAAGGGAAGACGCCACAAGAGGGATGGAAGCTACGCGGGATAGGGCGGTGAATTCGGGAATTTGGGGTTGGGTCTGAGTTTCTGTCGCCATTGGAAAAGAAGCCAGTCGAAAGTTGTGAATTGAGGAATGATGCGGGGCGGACACAGCGCAGGCTCTATGATATACCCTGCCTCTCTTGCATGTGATTTCATGCCACCCCCCGGTCACACGTGTGTGTCACGTCACACCTGGTCGATCGAGATTTCGGTGGAGTTAGTAATATTAGCCATTGAGCCTGTGTGATTGCAGCATATCACAAGTAAATAAGCATCTCGGATTTCGTAGACATCTAGTGCGCTGTTCGATTCAGCTCTCGCATTGCTCTGTAAGGAGTCAGAGAATGATACATACTGTACTAGCCAGTCTTACTCACGAGTCACGACGCACGGCCCTACGGGTGCGCAGTGGAGGTCCAGCCTGAGCTTCCGGGACCCTGACCTCCTTGGACGTTCCCGATAGATAAGAAGAACTTCTTACTGGTCGATAGCCTTAAGCCGGGCTTATGCAAGGTGCTGAATCGAACGGGGCGGCCACTGGGACCATGTGGCATAGTGCAGGAAGCATTCTGGGGAGGTGGCGTTACGCCGTCCTGGGAATGTCACGGCCGATCACCGGTCGTTAATCCGTGGTCATATCCAAATAGCCAGAATTGCGTCCGCTATAGTTTCAAGGTCAAAGCCTTGAACAATAGCATGTCCGAAAGGTGTTGACTTTCTTCTTCGGGACCACTAGAAGTCGGACGTGGTTCGACTTTCACCGAGATGTGCATAATCCAATCTTACCAGCCTGGTGATCCTTCTAGGGTGAACCACTTGTTGTCTGAATTTCACCCAAGGGTACAGAAGTGTCAACTGCAGGGTTCAATTCTCGAGTTTAACTGACGTCATAGGCCCTTGGCCAGTGAGACACCACTGACCAGATGGGATGGCCGTCCACAAACAATGGAGCCCGGACCCTACTGAAATTTCGGATTCACATGTCTTGCCCCAACTGTCCGTGGAAGGGGTGGTGAAAACGGCGCACAGCAGGAGATTATGATAGGCTATCCCTTGGCCCACTAATACCATAAACGTGAGCCGGATCCGGTTATCGCCGGAAAAGTGGATGTCTGCATTTTCATCAACGCTATGGTGGTATAATGGGTTCGTAAAACGTTTGCGGTACGCTTATATCCATGCCAAAAGATTAGATCACCTTCGAGCAATCATTGACGGGGGACAAAACTCTACCACTTCCCCCACGGTTGTTGCCTTAGGGTTTGGGAGGTGACCCACCAGACAACATACTTGCATTCTAAGCTCGTCAAACGGGAGGTTTGGCACTTGATTGCATGTCTGACCAATGCAAAGACTTGTAGTTGCCCATGATGACTTCTAGGCACTTAGTCCCTGAAGATTTACAGTGAAAGAGGTGTAGTGGTTTTCGCAAGCAAGGTTCTTTTTGAGTTATATGAGCGATACATACCAAACCCATTTTCAGGTTGTGGACGAGGCAAGGTCACGCGTGCATGATTCATCGCAACTTAACATTATAGGATGATAGACCCTCCACAATGCAGGACGAGAACGACTGCACCATATACCTAATCGCAGAAACCTTGAATACCGCCACCATATACTGCGGGTGTACTGCGCGCTTGTCACCGAACGTAAGAGGAAACTTCCTTCCACCAGAGGTGGGATTAATCGTTCGTTAACACATTTAAGCCGGTGGCAGCTCTATGTTTATAGGTACGCACCGATATCTCCTGCACACATTGCGGAAGACTGGTGTTTATAGTTTGGGGGGTCCAAGAATGCGTTAGCTTGCTGTGAGTGCAAAAACGAAACATTACCAAAGGTGATCCAAGGCAGAGCCCTCGGTACAACTACCAAGTTCATTAACCTCCTCCGCCACTCGCCTCTACGTCCACTGCGTGCATATCCCCTCGACCTAGTTGCATCGCAACCTTCTCGACAAGCCCGCCCTTCTCATCGAAACTCTCATCCGGAACCACCATCCTCATCAGTCCTCGACAGCCTCTTCGATGATCGCGCCTTCGTCTTGCAAAATAATGTAAGACCGCTCGAGGACCTCCAGGTTCTGGACCAGTGCATATCGCTTTTACAATCCGGCCCTCGTGCTTCGCGTGCAGCGAGCGCCGGAGCGACCGCACGAGGAAGGAAGATACAGAATGGAGTGGCCAAGATTCTGGGACTAACGGGATGATCTGTGCATCAGGAGGCGTTCCGTCAGGCCATTGTCCGTTAACATCAGAAAAGCGGGATAAATTGTTATGTTAGTGTGCAATTTCCACCTTACCGATCAACTTGGATGGAGTGTAGGTGTCCATCAGGCAGCCATACCGGCCATGAAAGGAAAATCGCCCCCCGACGGAATAAGAACACATTTACTTACATCCGGAATGTCCAAGATTTGTGCCTGTGAATTTAATAGTCGCGAAGCCTGCTGTATATCCCTGTCCACCGACTTGATCCACAAACCAACCAAAAGATGAAAGCGGTGTAAAACCTACCCGTCCTCTGTATAGACCTGTAGCAAGATCTTGAGCATTTCCGAGGGTGGCTGGCCCCCCAGACTCGTGCTTTTCGCACGCTTGACAGCTGCATTCCTGTCTTCCGTAGCCTTCGCGAACCACTTAGCCCAATCCGCCAGTTCGCATCCTTCAGCTGCATTTGCACCGATACGGGGGTTGATCACACCGTACACGCCCCCACCAGATGCGTAGACCTCCGCTGTCACATGGTCCCGGAGCGAATGGAGGGTCCGAAGGACGATAGATGGCTGCGACAGCTGTGCGGGAGGGAGGAAAAAATCAGAACTTAGACAATGAAAAATAAATGCTTGCTATCAGCGGAGGTCCGTACCTTGGAATGCAGTATGGCCACCTCGAGACCCAGTACCTTTTCCCAGCCACCCTTCCACGATGCGCTCTTGCACACGTTTTGCGAGTATTTCGCCTTCCGCACCACTACTAAACAGCGTCGCCTGCAAGGCAAGGAGCGCTTTTATACGCACGCGTTTCGACGGAGAGTCTGGTGTGGTCGATGCGAAATAAGACAGGAAGGGAGGTCGCGGTAGCGGTGTATTTGTTGCCCGTGGCAATTGTGAGCTCGAGTCGGACATTAAAGAAGTAGCCTGGACGGGTGGGAACTTTGACAGTGATGCAGCAGTTGTTGCGGCTGTTGAGGCATATGAAGCGCCTTGTTCAAAAAGAAAGGAGCTCCGTCAACATCCAGGATAAACTGTGAATGAGAGTGATTGTGACATACATTTTGCTCTCCATAGTTTTGCAATCGCATCGCTTCCCCAAGCACTCGAAAAGATCCCCCACACAGTTCTCTACCAGCTGACTCTGGAGATTCGGATTCTTCGCGATTCCAAGATATGGTGAGGCACCCAACACGGTTGATGGTGGTACTCACCTCCCGTCTCTTTCCAACGATGAGCCACTCCAGATACCTTTTCGCGGCTGCCGACCCCGTCTTTCGAAGTTCAGCAAGCACAGTAAGTTCGTCCATTTTCTCCTGCTCCCTCTCCCAATCTTTTTCTTTTGTACGGCTACCAACATTTGTTGGACGTTGCGCACGTGTAGGTAGTCCCGACATGAGGAGCTATATAGAATGTGCATGAGTTAGGAACTGCGAGTGCCCGCTTTTGTTGAACCTACACTTAACCCCCCCTCGACATCCCGAGCGGCAAGCCACACGCCCCACTTACGTATCAAAGACCGCCTTCTCGGCATCACCAATGGATGGAGAAACAGTCACGTCTGCACCTATGCGCTCGGGTTGCTGGAGGGAAGACAAGACCGCAAATATCTGACCAAGAGGATCTGAGATCCGACGGATCGTGATATGTCCCTTCAACAAGGCTAAGGTGAAATATTTAATAGAAAGGGATACGAGGGGATGCTCAGAAACTTACCCGGCCAATACATTTATCAGTCTGTCTACCTCCCCAACAGTCCGCCATAGTTCTATGAGGGGGCCCCAAAGGCTTGAGCACTTCAAGGACCCGCGCTAGAATATGAGGGCGGATAGTCATGGTCGGTTGTTGCAGCAAATGAATGGGGGAGCGTGCAGACGGTGAATGGCTAGTGGAAGTCTCTGAGGGGAGCAGATGGAACTGTGACGAAGTGGGGACGGGACGGCGGCCTTGAGGTGGTCCAGGTGACTACAGGACGTAAAGCAGGGCGGAACGAAGCCAGTAGTGATGGGACAGTCTCCTGAATGTGCGTAATGTAGTGCAAGAGCAGTTGCAGTGATCTACTCATTATACGCCAATCAGTACACGCCAATGCAACTTGAAGGGGCTTGGGCATCTCGTCAGGTGAGCAACGAGAATGATTCCACATACCTCTACGACATCCCTTGCCCAGAATTCTGCTTGCTCAACCAACATTGCGCTCAACGTTACTTCAATCATTTCTCTTGCTTGGGTCACAAGCACGTCCCGCATCGCAACTGTTGCGGGGTGTGTGCGGGTACCACTAATAGAACCCGATGCAACCGAGCTAGTCGACGCGCATTGCATGTTATCTGTACCATCGCTTTCTGGTAGGATCTGTGGGCGCAGATGGGGGGAATAATTCCTGACTAAGTTAGTCGCGACTGTAGGTCAGCGCCCATTTTCATATATTAGTTGCGTGTGGTAGGGCAGGAAAAAATGGAAGGTGAATACATGAACGCGCCGCTGGCGCATCGAGACGAATTAAGGTGCGAGGCCGTAGGGAGTTACATATCATAAAATAATACGTGTACTCACTGATGTCATCGACACTCGTTTCGCTAGGCATGTATTTCTGCACGCCAGCATATACTTCTACTTCCGTAATTTCACCTCTCATGTTCCCAGCGTTAGTCTGCTTGGTCTCTGGTGAGGGTGTCTCGTCGCACAGCGCAGGCCGCAATTCTTCAAAGTATGAGATTAGTACTCGAGGATCAGTAGCCCCTTTCACGAAGTGTTGCGTGGCATCTTGGAACCTTGTTTGACCAAAAAGCTTGAATGCAATGCATTGGTGAAGATATTGCAAGACCTCCAGCTGACCACCCTGTTTCACGCATCGTAGTTAAACCGACAGAGACCAACCCGGTGGAGAACGGGGACTCTGCGTACCTGAGCTTCAGCCTTGTCTAACAGCACCTGAGCCTCTGTGATCCTTCCATCTTCTAGTAGACATTCGACTTCCGCGGTAACTGTCGACGGGAGAAGGGCATGAACTGAAGATTGGCCGAAAAGAAGGACCGAAGACTGCGAGCACAATGGGTTGGGCATCGGAGCCGTGGTTACCTCCAAGGACTGAACATGCCCGTTGTACAGCGAAGACAATATTTCAGGTGATTTCGGTCAGTTATGTCCATATATAGACCTAACTTACAAAATAAACTATATACTAACTTGTCCACTGGCATACGCTGCCTCAGCCTGGCATCATTCGACTGTCATGGACAGCAATGAAGAGGTCACCTGGGAATCACTCAGAGAACGCAGCCTGCAACCTGAAGGGTTCGGTGCAGACAGAGTTAGGATATGGTGCGTGTTTGAGTGTTTGCACTTGTCTAAAGTCAAGGCGTACGGTACTGAAGGACAGTGTTTAGGCCTGCTCTGCTTAGTGTCCAGCCTCTCTCTGAGCCTCCTCCGTATTCCGAGGTAGAAGGGATTCCGGATCCTTCGAATGCAACATCCAGCCATTCTGGTTACGGTTATGAAGATGCAGACCCCCACCCTGACGAACGCCAGATCAAACTAGACACCGACCGTAGCTTCGTTCTTTACCCTTTAGGTCCAGGAAGCCCTTCCCTTGTGCCGTTCGTTACTTACAGATGCATTTTAGAACCTGGTTCACTGTCTCGCGGTGCTCTCCAAGACGACCTTAATACCCTCTTGGTCTCCTTGTTCCGGAAACGCCGTTCTTTGCATTACTTCCAGGGCTTTCACGACATAGTTTCCGTTATTTTTCTTACCCTGCCTAGGCCACTCCACATGCCCTGTGTGGAGAAGATGGCCTTGCACAGAGTGAGAGACGCAATGGGCATTGGACTAGAGCCCGTGGTTGGGTTATTGAGGTGAGCAGTGAGCCTTGATATGTACCCTTGCGCCTAATGTGGACTAGAATTCTACGAAATTTACTTCGACTTGTGGACCCAGCGTATGCCGAGCTCTTGGAAAAGTATGTCATTTTGTACGTCATATTTGTGGTTTCTGAATAGCGCCGCTGCCATATATTTAACACAGTACCTCTCCTCTTCCATACCATGCGCTTTCAAACCTACTCACTCTATTTTCTCATGATATTCCGACTCTCCCTCTGATTCAACATGTGTGGGACTTCTTACTCGTCCGTGAACCTGTGGCTGTGGTGTGGCTAGCTGCCGCTGTGAGTACCCACACACCACCTTTCGGAGTCGACATATACTCTCTTGCTCTTCATTTAGTCAAGCCCGTGACTTCTAGAATGCTGACAGGTATGGCATCATTTTTTCCTAGGTTATCCTCTATCGAAAGCCATCCATCCAATTACTTGTCGATCAGGACGAGGAAGGGATGATACATTCGCTACTCGGTGCACTGCCAGAACTGGCTGATGGCGGGCCACAGCCTCTGCTGGACAGTCCTGTTCAAGATAGAAACGAGACCTTGGACAATAAAGTCACAGGAATTATTGATGACCAAGAATCCAATGAGGAGTTACGTGCGGCGCCTGTGTTGAGTGAGGAGGTGCATCAGGAACTTAATGGGAGAGTGAACGCGGCGGAGCTACCCGCTGGAGAAGGTAGCTCACACTCAGGCGTTTCCAATGTGTACATGTCTGACGACACCCGAGGGCTCTCGAAACCAGAAGATGATGTAGGCCCTGGACATATGCTAGGACACGTTCTGAACGACGCCCACATACCCCCTGATGTGGGTGCGGATTTCTACTCAGGTAAAACTGACATTGGAGCCACACGTTCCTCTCCACCTCCGGATTCTGAAGCTGGAGTTGATGTCAGCGAGACGGACAGTACTTGCAGCCGACCCAGTGCATCTCACGGGAAGAACAAGGGAGATAACATTGTTCTCGCAGCTTCTTCGGGAGCTGTTTCACCGGCGTTACGTTGTTCCTGTGGTTCCACTCCCGGCCCTGTTACAAGTGCGCCGTCATCATCGGCCGCTGCTGCAGAAGGCGCTCCGGGAAATAGACTGGAGCCAACAGTATCACCTCCTCGACCACTGAGCTCATCGACATCCTCCCCCCGCCTCGAATCGTTGCATGAGCCGGAACAATCGACTGTACTGCCTTCTGCAAGAACTGCTCATCCTTTCATCCCTTGTCATCAAGCGTCGCACTCCCGTCGGAACAAACCTGCCCTTCTTTCTCTGCCTCAGCTGCTTCATGAGGCTGATATGCTTCTCACTGCGTATCCTCCATCTCTTCCTATTCTTGGCGTATACGAGATAATGGGAAGAGATAGTGTGGTGCGAACGTGGCACGCACCAACGATCACGACGACGCGGGATGGTCCGGAGGACAAGGGGGAGTCAGATGACTACTTGGAAACCCTTGTTAACTCCCAGGACATCGTCGTTCCTTCACCGCCCCCTTCACCCGTTCTTCGACCACGCGCTCCTAGCAAAAAGGAAGGTTTCGCCATTCGGAGGTACAGGAGCAGGAGTGGTTTGATTCTACGCAAAGTTGGGCTTTCACTGGGCTCCCTCACCTCATGTGACCGGCGCTTCCTACTGGCGGGGGCTCTACTTTTTCTCGGGATCGCAATTGCCCTCAAATCTAACAAAGTGCCCAAGGTCGATGGGTTGAAAGGGCTTTGGCAGCGCCGGTGGATGCTTGTTTCGCCGATATTGACGTTCTGGGACAGAGCACCCGGATCATAGGTGTCGTATACTAATGCGCACTGTGTTAAGCTGGGCATCACTAAAGCTAGTAGCATCACCGCATATTCAGGGAAATCCATGTGTTGCACACAGATCTCATTTGTCGGCCTTCATACGTTGCTGCAAGACCCGAAGAATGCAATCTATTCCAAGTGTGGTCATCGAATGATAGAGATTGGTGTGAAACAAGACCATTCCACCAACCATGCCGTCACGCACGTTCTTAGCACCCCAGCACTCAAGCGCTATGTCGTCATATCATCGTGGCTGCCCGACACTAATCGTTCCCTTCGCCACCATACTTCAGGCAAGAAGCGCTAGTCGTTGGAGGATCGTGGCGCGGAGTCATTGGCACGGGTGATTGAAAATCATCGGATACATTACCCCGAAAGGTGAGGCAGTGATTCCAGTACGCAGTAGACCGCACAGTAACGAAAAGTACTACTGTAAACTTCAAAGTGTTGTTTCCGCGAATCCACGTACTTTCCATGAATAAGTACAAAGGTAATTCCCAACCTGGGTGGGGGCTGAGCGTTGATCAGTCGACTGCACACTCCTTGAAGTCAGTGCATATTTCCATCAGCAAGATTCGTGGGGAACGGTACGTTAAATGGTGGCTATGAACTTCTTCGTGGAAAGAATCTTCAGAGTCGTCCACATTGCCCTAAGCTTATTTCCACCACTATCGAGCCGTTCCTGGGACTACGGAAACAAATCCAGTGTTCGAATGATGCAGTTAGCAAAAATATGACTGCTATTCATTCACGCCGAGTCTTGGCGTCGCAGGTAGATGACTTTTCTGCCTTGTAGTACGTCTGACAGTCCACGTGGAAGGGCACATTACCTAAGTACTAAGCCAATCACTTTTTCATGACAGTCTTGGCCTTCGGCCGATGGCATCCTCGTCCACTAGGTCCCATAGAGGGGTCGAAACAATTATCAAGTCGCCGTTGACGTTGAGGCACCGACCTTTTTCTTTCACACCCTGTGGAACAAGGGTACATTGCAACCGTCATCAGGAGTTATTGATGGTAAAAAACTCAATAATTCTACTGATCTGTAGGAGTATCCGGAATGTAGGGGTACTCACCTCGTCCTGTGCATTGGACCAACCACTGTCTGTACACGGGTGATGATCTGACTGTTCACCAGAAGCCTAGAGTGTCTTGAGATATTCCGCCACCATTTTCCTGGTCACGAGCAACAATAACTTCAGCCTGGCGTGAATATAGGTTATGGTACCTGGGTAAGACGGATACAAAGTCAGGCTTAGAGTGTTGCAGGGAATAGCCTTTCTGTCACGCACTCGTGATATGGTGCAGCACACAACCCTGATACTTCCACGGAGGAAACGTGGAATGGCATCACTGCTATGCAAGCCGTAAATTGCTGTACCGCCACGTGGGGTTTGTAACTCAAAAGCTGTAGGGCATTCAAGTGGAGCATCCCTGTCATATCGAACATATCGAATACCGATCACTGCGGAATACTTTATGATCCGATCTTGGACACCTGCAAAGTGGACAAAAGCTAAGAGTAGTGACTTCGACTTGAACGTGAAGAAAAAGGGCCCGAGCTACATTATGTCCGAAAAGAAAGTAGCACACTTTGTCGTGATTCATGAATTGTGAGCGAACCGAGACGTCTCATGTGTGAAAATGAACGTTACGCCACAAACTCGGCTCGTACGTTAGTACTATGGCCGATCGGTAAATCTCAAAACTGACATCACTGCACGTTGCCTCTACTTGCGTTATCGCTCCGTGGTTTATTGC
Organism: Pisolithus marmoratus; assembly: GCA_024613145.1. Classification (NCBI taxonomy): domain Eukaryota; kingdom Fungi; phylum Basidiomycota; class Agaricomycetes; order Boletales; family Pisolithaceae; genus Pisolithus; species Pisolithus marmoratus. The sequence goes on from JANFAE010000426.1 coordinate 42,703, forward strand.
TTTGCATGTTACAGTCTCGAACCCGTCGTAATTCACTCTTTTCGCCAGTGGGTCAAAGGAAACCTTTGCCTGAAACTTCCCTCGTACTTCGCATGAGGGCAATGCTGCGTGGGATTCTTCAAGGGAAGATTTTTTTATGAGATGTCAGGCTGATTTAACCTTCTTTCAGCCCCGTAAAGCTACAACACGTGGATTTTCCCCTGGATCTGAGAACGGGGAGTTGAGCGTTATACTTACCTCAGGCGCCATCATTGGCGCTCTCTACAGCCAAGAGGATCTTCAATCCAAACTATGCCCTTCAGAGAACTTGGCATTCGCGTTCGCTCACTGTATAAGATGGTGGGAAGTGTTGGGCGAGATCAACATTCCCCCTTCATACCAAGTGTTTTGATCTTTGGTATACAAGTCTAATATGTCTTTCGCTTCATCTTCCAACGCTGGTGCTCCTGACGACTGGGACCTGTACCAGGGAAACCATGGAAGGCAACCCAAGGCCACGTTGCAACGGGAGTATCGCAAAAGAGAAGGAGATGTCTTTAACGAGCTCCGCGACATTATCAAGCAGTTCAACGACTTCGAGCCTGCGACGCGGCACGAGACTTTGTCTGAAGGTGAGGTCCCTGTTTTGTTGCTGAAGAATGGCACTTACATTTGCAGCGAGCCGATTGTTGAGGCAACTCGGGACTGAAAACGCGAACTTGAGACGACAATTATCCGCGATGCCGCCTACACGAGGAAACGGGGCAAACAATATGGGTACCCCCGGGGCCCCACCCGCTCACACTGGTACGAAAGCTACTGGGAATATAAAGGGGTTATTTTCTGAAGTCTTGGTAGATTCTGCTTATGGACTGCGAGGGGGGCCTTGGGCAGCCAATCACGGGTTCGCTCACACCAACAATGCCCAGGCTCCTGATACGTCTTCTCAGAGTGACGCACTGAATTTTTCGATGCCCCCCGGCAGTATGCCTGAGATTGAAGAGTTATTGCGTGTTGTTGATGAAGACATCCGGCGCTCCAACGACACCCATCCGTACCACCAGTACTACAGGAATTAAACCTGGGTCAGGACCAATAATTCAAGGGCGCTGCACACCACCATCATACAGTGTGTCTAAACCTATTGTTTTAATATATATCTATGCCTTTTGTAGCTTTTTCCTTTACAGTGTAGCATTTATTGGATCGATTTTTTCCTTACCTTCCTCCTCTTTTTGGCGGTCCACCCAGCCATTACCTCGCATAACCTAAAGCGTGCGCCGTAGTAGAACTAGTGACTTATTCTTGAACGCTCTTGATCATTTTCAGAATATTAATTGTAGCGTTAGATACACAAATATCTTGTTTCAGTAAATAGTGGATCACTTATAGTAGTACATTGACAGCGGCTCGGTTTCTATGTATTTATCTACCGGTACACAATGATCTACTAGTATGCATATTACCAAACCAGCTTCTTCGGCACCTTACTCCTACGCCCTACAAGCGGCCATTCAATCTGATTTGCAAACTTGGCTGCGACTCCAACGTCACTTGCAAATCTGAAGTCATCGTCATGTCAGCAACAAGCACGACCTGCGCTGAAGGTGGGTACTTACGCCCATACTGAAGCTGGGTTCTTCTGGAACTGTCGACCAACGAAGATGACGTCTGCCTGACCTTTATCTAATACTTCCTGGGCGATATGGCCATTGGTAATTGATCCCACTGCGCCGACTAGAATCCGGCTGCCAACCGCTTTCTTGACAGCCTCCGCAAAGTGCGCTTGATAGGCAACAGCCTTCTTCACCATTACTGCTTTAGGGCTATTTCCACCAGTAGAGATGTCAAGTAAATCAACGCCGTGGTCAGCAAGGACACTAGCGAGCCTGACGGTATCTTCCGATCGCCACGAAGCTTCGTTGGGTAGGGATTCTTCTAGCCACTCGGTCGCCGATATTCTAAAAGGAGATGAATGATTCCTGGGGTAGATATGTACGTTCCCCTTACCTGAGAAACAGAGGCATGTCGTCTGGCATGATGTTCCTGACAGCATCGACGACTTCTACAGGGAATCGTATGCGATTCTCAAAGCTGCCTCCATACTCATCTGTGCGTTTGTTGCTGTACGGGCTCATGAACGAAAATAGTAGATACCCATGTGCACCATGTATCTCTATCACGTCGATCCCCACTTTAAGGGCACGTTTCGCTGCTTCTACAAAGGCGACGACGACCCCCTTTATTTGTTCTTTGGACATCTCTTTTGGAGATGCATGATTTTCGTCATAAGGGATAGTGGAAGGACCCCAAACATGATCTGGCCATCCACCCACTTCTTCCGTTGCTATCATGCCATCATGTATCCAAGGCGCTACGGTGGATGCTTTGCGCCCAGCGTGCGCAAGCTGAATGCCAATCTTCTGATTCTGTGAATGTGCAAACTCGACGATGGGACGAAGCGACTCGGCCTGGCTGTCCTTCCACAATCCAGCATCTTCTGGCGTAATCCGACCCTCCGGAACAACAGCAGAAGCTTTAATCATGGCAAGACCCGGTCCGCGAGATATGATTCCGCCGACTGTATCATGTAAAATATCGGAATATCTAAACTTAATATGTCCCATTGAGACTTACGATGCGCTAGATGCCATGATGTAAAGTGGCCATCATCAGATGAGTACTGACAGAGGGGCGAGAGCTATACGGAAGATCAGTTGTGTTGTCTTCAATTAGAGCGACGCGACCTACGAAAATACGGTTGTGAAAAGTCGTTCCACGAACCTTTATGGGCTGGAAAAGCTTTGGGATGGGTTTCCCATCAGGCTGAGGGACATACGCAGTGCCTGCGGCAGGCACTTGGGCAGGTGTGTAGTACGAAATAGCTGGAGCGGGCTTGTTTGCGATAGTCATGGACGGACAGGTAATTGAGTGGATTGAAACGATCCCAATAGCATCTACTAACGAGTCTTTATACTCCCCTTTCCAGACCCTACTGAGTCAGCCGAGTTCACTTAGATTATCAATACCGCTTCACACGGTGAGTGATGGTTTACGCGTTTACGTTGACTGATGGCGTGAAGAATGAGTACCATTGATACAAGACACAATTAACAGTGAACTTGTAGCATTGGGAAGTACTATTAGATTATTATGCAAGGACAGCTCTACGGAGCTGTTGACGAGTGAACTGGAAGACTAATTGCTTTCCGAAACATGTTGCGTGGAGGGCGAAAAAAGACTCTACCGAGTCATGCAGTCTGATGACTATATCGGGCTCACAGGGTGAGCGAGGGATCAAGAGAAATGTACTAAGTACTGATGCGGCAGCAGCCACCATCAACGAGGTTTCACGTTGGGATATGCTATTATTCATCATACAAGGACAGCCCTCAGAGCTTTGGCGAGGGAGGAAAACTTGCTTTCCCGAAATACATCGGCCAAACGGCCGAAGAACTGTACGGCTATGGGCCGATCATTAACATTAGGGTTAGCGTTGCCGCGAACCAGACCAAGTCGAATTGAAGTGGTAGTTGGGCCACACTTCAACCTACCGAGATGTCACGAACTGAGCTCAATTGTTGAACAAAGTCGCGCGTGGACCATCTTTCGACTTTCAACTGCCATTCGTAATGCAGATCTGCAGTTGGCTGATTTCGTCGACACTATAGGCGATGGAGATGGTCCCCTCATTACTCTCGACATGTCTCACAAATCACCCAACGCTGAATGACGTCCTCTCCCAACCACGCCAATGTCTTTCCCATGTTCACCATCAACATTAATATACACACACACCTTAGCGCCACTTCGGTTACAGTCCGATTCAAACCTTCGTTCTGCTTCGTACCATCAAACTGTACCGAACTGATGTAGAATTCGAACCGAAGCAAACCTACTTCGATTCGAATTTTTATTTCAGTTCAGTACAGTTAGATGAGAATACTACGCAGCAGAACGAAGTTTGAATCGAACTGTAACTGATGTGGCACGTATTACCGTAAGTAGGACGACCCGGACGATACTGGAAGCTTATCTATATGATTAGTGACTCTACCTGTCTACTCGACGCCTTGCCTTTTATCATGCAGCAATACGATTATTCAATGGAACGTTTAGCGACTTCGTTCGACCGAGCTCAGTTTGTTACATCTTGGTAATTCAAAATGTGGCTGAACTACCACTTCGATTTGACTTGGTCTGGTTTGTGGCAACACTACATGTAGGTTATATCTAAAAGGTAATGTGGGCATGGGTCTATGGCAGCTGCTCACTGAGGTAATCCTTCTAGCTTATCTTGCTTATACTCAGCTCTGAGTAGAACCTCCAGATTGATAGATTAATAACTCATAATACGAAGGAATTCCCGCAGCAACGATAGTAATTAAACGTTTAAGCTCCGCTGAATTCCCGACATCCACTGGCGAAACTCATTGGAGATATCCATTGGGTGAATTGGATGACCCAGCGGAAATCCTCGGCCAAATGCACGTCGAAATCAACAGAAAACCTGCCAGCGAAATCGACTCTGAATTACCCTTAATAGTCCGTGGTGGCGACCTCTAGCATGGCCAATATTTATTCCGCGCACATCGACAACTTGAAGAATCATACGTAAGACGGTATTCCGAATGGTTCGGAACAGCCAGGCGTAAGTTTTGTGGTGACGACACCAAACCCTTGTTGGATGCCCGACATTGTACTTCGGGGTTGTTCGGCAGTTCGAATCAAAACAACGAATGTTCCTGAGTGTTCCGCTCTTTATAAACACCTAGGAGATCGATAACCTGGCCAACAAACCCGGCCTTCAATCCTCTCAAGGATCGATCAAGGTTTCAATGAACAAGTCTGCCAGTGGTAGCAACGTACAAGCAGGTCTCTCTCCCCTGTGTTGGCTGTACCGCGTGTCAGCGTTCCTGGCTCACTATGGGATTGAAACTCATGGGTAAGGACTTCATCATGGACTTACAGCTGCATATATTTTATGCCGCACGAAGCATCGCGCCAATCCCCAAGGACGAAAGGTCGGACACGAGGTGGTACCAGATGTTCTTCGTCTGGTTCTCTGCGAACATGAACATTCTCAGGTATGTGCACGCTCCGCAAGCTTCAGTAACTGGACTATCAACTGTCCATGTGCAGCTTTAGCACTGGAACTGTTGGACCTGCGTTCTTCTCGCTTGGCGTGCGTGATTCTATCATCGTTATAATCGTCATCGATGTCGTGTAAGCTGTTATCCATACGGTAACTCCCACCTGTCCTGCTGCTTACCTCGATCTCGTTAGATTTTGCCTGGTTCCAGCGTTCTTGTACGTGTAAACGTTTACACTCCTTCTGAACGGAAGCCATTCATATGGAAGTGAATCAGTGCTGTATTCGGGCCAAAGCTTGGCACTCGTGCCATGGTCCAGTCCCGGTTTTCTTGGGGGTAAGTGATGCCTTGCGCGTACTTTCTTAAGCGCCAGCACTCACCTGCAATCAAGTTATTACGGTGCAATTATTCCCAGCGCTCTTTGTGTCTTTTCCGAGCAGGGTTTCCTTATCTTAAATTGTATCATCGGAGGACAGACGATGGCAAGTGTCAACTCACATTTGGATGAAACCTTGGGTATCGTTATTATAAGCGTCATCTCATTTGTGGTGAGTCTCTTCGCGGCTTAGCATCCACACTTCTCACCATTAACCATAGGTGACGTTCTTTGGGTATCGCTTTCTTCATTGGCAAGTAGATATGGTTCTTTTGCGTGTTCATCTGATTCACCTTCATGATAGGTATCAGAGCCTAGCATGGATCCCAAACGTGATCGCGTTCATTGTCATGCTCGCCCTTGGGTACCCCCACCTCCATACCAACCAGTCAGTATCGGTTCCAGCGCCAAAGGCATCGTCTGTACTATCATTTGGGTCTATGCTGGCTGCTAGTACGCTTAGTTGGTGCACGATAGCTCCCGACTATGGTGTCTACCACAGCCCAAAAATTCCATCGTAAGGAAGCTTTGACGTACCGCGCCCAGTGAATTAATATGATGTTGTTAGCTCTCGCATTTTCCTCTATACGTATCTCGGACTTTGCATTGCAAGCGTAAGTCTCGCCACACTGAAGCTTATGAGTATGCCTGATAGTGTCACAGCTTACCCTTCATACCATGGGTGCAGCTTTTGCAGCTGCAGCTCCCAGTGTGCCCGCGTGGAATGCTGGCTTCCAGGATAGCACATCTGTCGGAGGTTTGGTACACAGCATTTTGATCCCTGTTGGCGGATTCGGAAAGGTCCTCACTGTGTTAGTCGCGCTCGGCATACCAAGTGCCTGCGCACCGTGCATGTATACTTTCAGTACCAGTTTCATGGCCATCGCTGGGTGGTTCGCCCTCGTTCCACGCTGGGTGTATATTTTGATATCTGAAGGAGTGTGAGCTGAATTTGAAATGTATTGGAGACTCGCCTGCTAATCGACGATCCTCTACAGCCTCATACCCATTGCTATTATCGGTGCAAGGACGTTTTATACCACATTCGTGGACATTCTCAGTTCGTCGTTAGACACTCACTGCGTACCGATTGTTAATACGTAAGCCCATTCTTAGGTGTAATTGGGTACTGGAGTGCGGCTTTCGCGGCGATTGTTCTGATTGAACACGTGCTGTTCCGTCGCGCATCGTTCACCGAAGATGTTTACCCAATTGCCACGTGGAACTCTGCCAGGTTGCTGCCTACCGGCATACCTGCCGTCCTTGCTTTCTTTTGTGCGTGTGGAACACTTGTGCCTTTCATGTCGCAGGCGTGGTATGTGGGGCCCGTTGCGCAGAACGGATTTGGAGACTGCGGGACATACGTTGGGTTTGTCGTTGCCGCTCTTACGTATGCAGTTTTCAGGGGCGCAGAGACGTGGTATATGAAGAGGAGAGGGATTAACAAGGAACGTGGAGAAGAAGAAGGGATCGAGGAACGAGGCTCTTGAAAATATGGGTACTGGTTAGTTGCGGGGGGCGTGGACGGCACCATGTTCATGCATACTAAGAGAGGTGCAAGGGTAGTAAATTGTGCCAAACTATATTGGCTGGAGAGAATGCCGGACTCTGCAAGGGGAGAAACAGTAGCAGAACTGGTGATCCCTGACGAAGAACACGCACTGTTCCAAATCCATTTGTATGATCACCTCATACCACACCATGTCGCCTAGGAGAAGGGATGGACACCTTAGAGAACCACGGACGTGATCGCAGGTGATGACTGTGCAAGTATATCACCCGTTGCGATATGAACTTGTACTGAGAAATATTGATGTCAAACATACACTCACAGTGAACCTGCGTGCTGTGGTGTACTAATGAGGCTGCGGATGAAACATTGCTGATAATACAAGCACACACGTTGCACAAGTAAAAATTAAGGATATGGTATTGTTATGCATCTGATATTGTTGCCAAACGCGAGGAAAGACGCAAGGATCACCGCCTGGTACGGAAACTTCCAATGAATCCACTGGCAAGACCGTTACACGTACAACAGCTGCCCACGACACGGGGATGAGTGAGATGCGCACAAACATGATCGCAGAGAATGAAGTGAAATGACGATGTGGAAATGATGCAAGGAACAACATATAGATGATGACAGGGTGGGGAGTTGCGTGTTTTACAGTATAGTAGATGTCGGCTCACATAGTGCACCGGTGAGCCATGGCACGCTGAGCAAGGGAAACGTCGAGTGATGGCGTGAGTAATGCGTATTATTGGTGCACGTCACAATCCTCTACTGGCGAACTTACATATGTATACCTTGGGAAATACTTAGTACGCTCGGATGTACGAATAGCGTCAGATCGCCCTGATGATCCACATGACAAGTTCCCATATTCTACTGATTGTTCACTGCCTTCGGGTATATACCCGTCGAATGGACGAAAATTTATCGGCATGGCGTTGAATCTATCTATCAACGTCAAAAACACTAATTATTGATGCTCGTTTTGCTACCTATGAAGGACGTGCGGTGATTCGGCATTGGAGGGTCACGGACCTTCAAGCTTCAAGCCCAACTGAAGCGTTTCTTATCATTGCTCAGGGAGGCGTCGAAGAGAATACTCGAGAAACTCTAGACAGGGTTAAGCTCTGATCCTACAGGAAGGGCAGTGTAGCAAGTTTAGGAAACAATGCTCCCATTGTCCGGAAACCATTGAATGCGCGCGAATTTCAACCCAACAATGTCATGACATCGCCACTACCGTGCGAGAACTGTATCGGAGTTGTCGCCAGCATGCTCAGGAAGGCATGCACCAAAAGTGCTATTGGTCAAGGATTTAGGTTAATGATCCACTTTTGTTTGGCTCGAATGAGGAACGACGTATGTTCATCAGATGCGGCGTGAAAAATACACCCACTCGCTCCTGTATCTAGACTCGAGATCACTGACGTTCACCAGCAGTTGTTCTGAGCACATGTTGGGCGCGGCATCCAAGGGTGTGAATCGTCCGGAATAATGGACACGGAGTCAGTCTATTGCTAAGAGAACGTCAAGGGCACACGGAATAAAGAAGACGAAAAAAAGATCTTGGCAACGTTCGGCTTAATTAGGAATTTAAGTGCGCGGAGCTACAGGGAGCTACCCAAGTGACGACAAGGTTCTGCAAGTGGTACGTATCAGTGAGGAGCTGTCATCCCAATAACGAATGTTCGGTGAGAGCGTTGATTGCTCAACGTTGCCACTGGCACTCAAATGCTGCGGTGCGTTACATACCTAAGGAGTGGTCAATGTCAGGTAGTGTGCGCCCGAAAAGAGGGTCGATAACGCGGACCCCGCGAGAGATCGTTCTCAATTCAAACGATCACGTATCGATGACCGCCACTCACGGAAAATACGCAAGTACATGACCACCGCTGTCCAGAATATTTCCCGGCAGTCCAAATTTAGCAGAGTTCGTGTCATGCACTTGGGAGTCAGGATTCTCGATGAACACCAACATGTTTCCGGGCGTGCAAGTGTATTCACAGAAATAAATGCACCCGAGACAGTATGGCGGGAGGTAACAGGCTACCGTAAATGTCGGGAAGCACTAAGTGGAAGTGACGGGAGTGTCGTCTGAGGCTTCCACGGCCAAGATCAGTAGAAACGAGGAATCACTCAGCGTAGATACGAAGCCTGGTATATTTAAAGGTTGAAGAAGCACGTTGTCATTGTCCGTTGCTCGACATGACAAATAACGATATCTTGATAGACGCCGTAGAACCAAGGAGGACAGCATCAACAAGTAATCGTGGTAGGCTGGCTGTCCGTGTGCTGCTAAATTCTTGAAGAAATTAATCAGAAAATTAACCCTATCTAATGGCCGCGAATCAAGCCTATCAGCAAGATAAAGAGCAGAAACAAGCCTGATCTGAGACGCGATCACCCTGACAAAATATCCTAACATGGCTCAATGCTCTGGACGAATTCACTCGAATGGAGAATCCTGATATATGTATATCTGGATTCGCCATCTCCATTGGGGAGGAACCGGGAAGATGCGCACATAATTGATAGCGGAGGGTATGAACGGGCAGAGGCACAGCCTCGCTGCTTTACCCCCCCCACTGTTTAGTCTGTGTGCAACGAGCCGGCGAACGAAAGCTACGGCTCCCGAGGTTGTTTCAGGCTAGAGTAGCTCTTCTGTAAACGGGTGCGCAGGCAGGGGTTTGAGCGGAGCTGCAAGGATGTTTGAGGCGGAGACTTGAAGAAGTCTACTAAACCAGGGGCACGTTATTAGTCTGTAGACGACAGCTATGCCACCACGTTCCAATGCGAATCCTACGCTAGAGACATCATATTGTGCATCGTCGCCGACGATGACGACGACGAGGGGATGTAGACGCCTACCGGACGGCATCCAAAAACGTCGCATTACAAGTTTTGAGTTCGCACGTGTGCTCCGTACCGTCTCTTACCCTTACCACTTCCCCGTCTCAGTTCTCATCACCTATTCCGTGCTCAAATTGCACACTCGAAAAGACGAAAAGGTTCAGATTCTTGCCGATATCAATAATTTACAGCCAGAATTTCAAGAGACGGCCAGTTCTGAGCGGCGACGGATCGGAAAGCCAGCATTTGAAGCGGAGTGAGTTCTCTGCCTCTCTTCTAGCCCGCCTTTCATTGTACCGCTCCTTCTCCTTGTCGTCATCTATATCGTAGATGGACCGTCCAGTCATGTCTCTACGGTTGACTGACTCGTTTGCAGCACAGTTGCCCGCGCCTATTGCTTACGCAAACTCATCCGTAACTGAGGGCAGCCCGGTCTTTAGATTTGTCGCCTGGTCATGGTAAACGACCAGGCTAAAAGTACGGGGCCAGTTGCCCAAGAACACTCGTATCCTCCAACTATGGCGCCCTACCCTCAGGGTTTCGGTGCTCCTTATCCCGGCTATCCCATATACTTTGCTCAACCCCCAGACGCCAGTCATGGGGATGGCTCAAACGGCACCACACCAGCTCCATCATTTATGTTCCCCGTTGCTACCGCGCCTGGCATGTTGTATCCTTATCCTCCTCCAGGACAACGTACGTTGCCAATTTTTGGGGGTCCTTCCGTGCTTACGTCAGGATGCAGCCTATCCACAGTTTCAGCAACCCACGCCTCCTGCTGCAACAGCTATTGGGCCGCGTCCAAAACGCAAGCAAGTCAAAATGGCGGTAAGCTGGCAGTGGCATACATGGGCGGTTGACGTGACCAAATCACTCTGGGAACACCCCTCTTAGTGCACCAATTGTGCTACCGCGTGTAAGCGCTGCGACGAAGTTCGTCCCTGCCAGCGCTGTGTCAAATATGGCATCCAAGATAGTTGCGTGGACGGTGTTCGAAAAGAGCGGCAAAAGGGTATAAAGCGCGGCCCTTACAAACGGAAGAACAAAGGTGCCGCTACTGATACGTCGTTTGCAGGTATAGATATTTTCATTTATCGCTGTAGAATTTGATTGGGATCTTTCCCAGGGTTCCCAGCGGCTAGTGGCGACGATTCAGAATGGCAAGCGAATGGTGCGGGTAGCTCAAATGCCCCCTCAAGCCCAGCCCCGGCACCTGTGCACGCCATCCCCCACTACCCTCCGGCTCCAGAGGGATTTTATCCTTGCTTCTTCCCACCGCCAGGCTTCGTACCCCCAGGACATGAAGGCGGCCCAGCACCAGACGGCGCGTCCAATGGAACGAGCCAGCCACCAGCGATGGTATCTTATTACCCAATTCCGCCTCCAGGATACTTTCCTTTCCCTCCTGGAGTTTATCCTCCTTCCCAGAATGGAGCCCAAGTACCTACGATAGACCCAGCAGATGCGACGAGAAACACTAGTCAGCCTGCAGAAAGTGAGCGTCATATGGAAGAAGCGCGTGCTACGGGAAAGAAAAGATCCAAGGGTGGCAAGAATGGAGAGTTGAAATCGAAGAAAGCGAAGGCGATGCCTCCTAACAATAATAGGGAGACTTCAATGTCTGGCGGAACGGTCGGAGGGAGTGACCAGGCTTCTGAGCCTGGCACGAACGGTCCTGTCGAAGGTGACGATGCCTGAGTAACCATTGATCCACGCTGGATCATATGGCGACTTGTTCGTCAAACCTAACTGCAGACGTTTCTCATTTCCTGCTTCCGCGCCGCCAAGAGCACTGTGGATATGTACTATTTTGAACGTGATGTTGGTGTGGGCTTGCTTTCGCTTCTTGCAACATATATATATGTACTGCCCGAATGCTTAACGTTAACTACTGTGACTTGTGCTCGACGTGCGGTTTGAATTCGTCCCCCCGGACCCCGGACTGCCAGCCATATATGCGAGGATACATAACCCTTTGTAGATATTTTTTCTGATGCAAGCAGAATTTTTGTATCTATAATACTCTCCAAGCAGGTATGAAGACACACGGTCATGCCGCTATTCATTGAATTGTCTAACGCGCGAGTGAATGAATTAAAGTTTACTTCGCGATATCTGTATACCACCGCAGGCAGTGGAGCTTTCGGAACAGCCTTCGCAGCTTCAGCTCCTCCTGCCACTTTCAATCTTGCTTCATAAACGGCCTTTCCCCATGCAGAATCATGCGCGTAAGAGAAGCTTTCATGGTATTAACTTTAGATCTGTCAACCATTTTGGATATACGTACAATATTGACGAGCTTATAGTAACACTCGTGGCAGTATTCATTTTATTACGCTTGCCAGCTTCCCGTTGGTCCTTCCTAATAAGGAAGGTGTTGTTTATGCTGCAAAACAAGTCGACTGAAAACTTTTCAAAGCCTTTGGACCGCGACGACGACGACGACGACGACTTGAATCGTTGACAATGTCTGCTGCTCGTGCTCTTCGTCAACTCACAGCCGTCTCATCACGCGTGGTCGCAAAACCAGCGCTTCGTAGCATGCCATTGCGCATGTCTATGACTGCTTGGACATGTCCGCGTCTCACTTGCACGGCTACGAGGGCCTTTTCTCTGTCTTCTCCACGTTTCTCAGAGGGTTCGAGTGCGTGTGTCGTAGTTTCCTACTCGTAAAGCCTCAACTCACTAATGACGTGTCATTCAGCCGACGTTCTGCTGTCGCAAAAACTCGCCGAGGAGCTAAAGTACGAGAAAGAAGCTGCCGATGAGGCGGAGCCCTGAGTTTTTGAAGACGTTCAAGCAGCAGGGTATTTGGAAGGTACTTGTTTACTCTCTAAGAGTTGTCGTCGTCCTCAACAATGGATAGATTGAGGACATAGAGGGTAACGATGAAGTTACCTTGACACGGAAGTTCGGCAATGAAAAGTGCGTCTGTCACTCTCAGAGGTTTGTTTCTCTTATGCTCTAACTGGATTCTGTTCTAGCGTTCGCGTGATGTTCTCTATCGCGGACATTCAAAATTCCGAGGAACCTGAGTTTGCTCAGGAAGAGGAGGACAGTTCAGATGAGCCTGAGAACATCCGCTCTTACCCCATCCGTGTCTCGTTCTCTATTACGAAGGTGTGAGGTGCCGTTCGATGGCGATTCTGTCAAAGGACTTGACACGTCACCGTCTAGGAAAACGTTCAAGGGTCTATAAACGTCGATACGATGTGTCAAGACGGTGCATTCATCGTGGACAACATCTCGTTCTACCCCGACGCACAGCTTGGAACTGAGCTGACTGCAGAGGCAGACTGGAAACGACGTGGACTGTACATTGGGCCTCAGTTTGACACTCTTGACGTTTCCGTTCAGGAGGAGTTTGAGAAGTTCATGCAAGAGCGTGGTATCAATGAGAACCTTGCATTGTTCATTCCCGATTACTCGGAACTCAAGGAACAAAAGGTATGTAGGGGGGACGGGTTGGCCGTCGGCTGATTCCCATGTTGATGACACTTTTTTTTTTAAGGAGTATGTGAGGTGGCTGCAAAACGTCAAGAAATTTGTCGACGCCTAATTAACGCAAGTCGGCTGCTCTGACGTCGATCCGAAACCTCTCCATATAGTCTTTGCATTTTTATGTACCGTATCCACCTCATATTCATTGTTAGCATGCGTTGCAACTCCCCTCAATCGTTCCCGGCACAACATCTGATTATCGTAGCACTGTTATTGTGAAGCGGGTGACCATGACGATCAAATGTTGTTTCTTACGAACCACGGAACCAAATTGGCAGGCGGTTATTGTTGTACCCCAGCTTTGGCTGCCCCCCTTTCGATGACGCCTCCATGTTCGACGACGTTGGAGGATTTTTTGAGAACGTCGTGGAAGATTCCAGTCATCGCTGACAGGATAACCGGCGATGAAATTCCATGCTGTTCTGGAGGTCTCCACGAATAACGACACAGCCCGCCATGATGATGTGCGTGAGGTTTGGCGCTGACGTTTCATGACCTTGCCGTCACCGATAAGTAATCACAATGGTAAGGCATCCCCAGCCGGAGGGGCCTTCGATCCACGAGGGCTGCGTACCCTCCATGTCTCAAAGTATATAAACCGAAACTGTATGGTTTATCGGGCTGACAACAACTACCCCCTCCCCTCATCCGTTCTGTACTCCATCGAGCTCGTGCCATCCATCTTCACCTGTGGCCATGTCATCCCCCATCGTCATCAGATACCCCTCACAGCAGGATGGCGAACGATACATCCCAGTGCATAGACGAGGCTTCTCAAGCTCTCAGAGTGCTGCTGGGATCAGTCCCCCCTGTTCTTATACCAACTCATCGAGAGCTTCATCACCCTCACCTTCCGAGACACCATCGATGAGTTCACTCACGAGCGACTTTTCATCCAGTCTGCACATCGGTAGACCCGTCATCGTCAGCAGCAGCCCCTCGCCGGGTTATTCGTTTAGTGAGTTGTCTTTGCCGGCCGTATATAGGAGAACGGTGTATACTGACCAATGCTCTGTCGCAGTCCCCGTATACACTCCTGCAGACCTGCTGCTCCTATTATCCTCCCCTCTCTCAAAGCTCTCGCAAGAGGACAAAGATGCTCTGCACATGGCCGCACCAGAGGTGGTGCTAAACAGGAAACAACGCAAGGCACAGGAATGGCGAGCCCGCCAGATACGTTTGTCACATCAGAACCCTCACTCGAGCCTACATCCCACGAACAAACCCTCGCCACGTTCATCACATCGACCGGAGTCAGACGGACCCAGCTGGAGGAAGTCTGTTTCAATCTAAATTATTATGGCATAATAGACGATATTACGGTTGGGGATAAATCGTAGATCGGATGGACTCTAGCATCATTGTACCCTGCATCCATAATCATAAGACCAGACCATTCGATCCCAAGCAATGCCTCATAGGATACACGTCACGAGAGAGTCCACGTGGTGAACAAAACAACACAATATAGCACAAAGATCGGACGATACACTAGCTAAACGCCAACGGCCTCCTTCACCCAATCCATGACACGGGGCTGCGTCACGGCAACTGCCAAAACCAATACAGCAGCGAACACCACCAAGTAGCCCCGTCTACTATCATTGCTCAGAGCGAGGCTCTGGGAGCCTTTTATCAATATACGTCAGCATTTGGAAACCTAGTTGCCTTTGCCTACCTTGTCGGTCCCGTTGGCAGGTTGGCGCGGACGCGGGGGTAACTTGACACCAAGGAGTGACTTAAGATACGACTCCTTCTTTGCCTATAGGACCAAAGATGGTATCTCCGGGATGTTCGTATCGAGAGGAACCAAACACGTGCTTACCGTATACGGCGGAAATCGGCTTCCAAAAATCATGTCCACCCTGTAGGATATCATGAGCGATCATCCTTGAGAGAGCAGGCGGTGTTCTAACCATGAGGGAGAATCAAGTGAGGATCGGAGATGCGTGAACAAATCGAAGGTGTATTTCCGGGTGTGGTAGCCGGCTACAAAATTTTTACTGTATCAGACGCAATCACGAGCAAGGAAAACCAATTTGACTTACACCCGCTCGCACCGATACCGCCAAACGGAAGCCCATCAGCTATGTAAGTAACGATAAGGTGTAACAAGAGTGCGTTGGAATATATCAGCGTACCTGCGCAATGGACCAAAGTGTCATTCGCTATCGCCGACCCGCTGAGCGTGTTGTCGAAGACTATAGCAGTAAGCGTACGTCGCGTATGAATTGAAACTGCACACCTTTGGCTTTGAACGCTGCGTCTTGGGAGAAGACATACAAGGTAAGGGGGTTGTCACTTGACGCTGGTGTCATCCGACTGACAGACCGGACGTGGGAGTACAACACACCGGTCATTAATAAATGCGATAGCTTCATCGACATCCTTCACTGGTACAATGGGCAAAATGGGGCCAAACAACTCCCTAAGTGAAACAAGAAGTTACAGTATCAGTAACGCGTTTGGAGATACGGCACACCAGACGTACTCGCTCATCAAAGAATCATCTCCCTTGACATTCCTAACGATGGTAGGAGAAATGTACTTGTCGCTCTCATTCGTCTCTCCTCCGAACGCGATCTCGCCGGCAGTTCTGTCGAGAAGGCCTTTGAGGCGTCGGAAATGGGCATGGTTGACAATACGGCCAAATACCCCTGGAGTCGACGGGCCAGACGGATAGAACTCATCGTGCCTGTGACACGTTGAAAATCAGATGGTCAGGCGACTGTTTAAAGCAAAAGTGCGCACACTGCTTTGAAGGCTTGAATAACCTTGTCCTGTGCATCTTCTGGAACAAGGACGTAGTCTGGGGCGACACAAGTTTGGCCCGCATTGACGCATTTACCCCACATGATGCGTTTGGCGGCAGTCTGTAGATCACATTTAGGATCGATCACAACGGGAGACTTGCCACCGAGCTAGACGACCATGTACGTGAGAGAAAGGCTCGACTATGGAACTACGCACCTCGGTGGTGACGGGGGTGAGTGTTTTGGCTGCTGCTGCGTAAACGATTTTCGCCACGCGGCCGCTACCCGTGTAGAGAACTTGGGTATACCGTTAGGATGCAAGTGACCATGCATGCATCACGAAATGCTCACTGTGAGCCCACGGTAATTCCAGTAGCTGAACAAGAGGCTCAGTTACACGTGCTCTACGTAAGAAGACACCACACACCCTCGTGGTCTCCGACACAGCGCCCAGCACGATGCGAACCACATCAGGATCCAAATATTTCGGGACAAGCTCGGCAATGAGGCCACTAACAGCAGGAGACAGCTCCGACGGTTTGAGAACGAAACAATTGCCCGCTGCAATCGCTCCAATCTGATGACACGAGCGGTTATACGGTTTCAGGACGGGTAGTGTATATACGAGGGTGCCATTGCTCGCGTACGTACCATAGGACCGAGAGCGAGCCATACGGGGTAGTTGAATGGGCTGATAGAGAGAACAACGCCTTTCGGTTCCTTGCGAATAACAGGGCCGCATAGGGAAGAAGTTAAAGTTGAACGGGGCTTTCTCTGTCTGGGCCCATTTCTCGACGCGGTCGTAGGCAATCTTGCAGTCGCTGATGGTAGAGTCGAGTTCCAGGCTAGTTGTGCGTAGACGTCAGAAATATGCCAATGAAAACCATGCCATGGACGAAATGTTCACGAACAAGGCAGTCTCAAGTGTAGGTCGACCGAGATCAGCGGCGAATGCTTCTTTGAACCGGTCGTAGTTGTCTTGAATAGGTAGGCTAACTGTAGGATCTGAACCTTGCGAGCAGCAATCGACCTCAACTTCCCAGCTTGAAACTCTGACGGAGTGTAGCGTGGATCTGTGAAAAACTGTTTGGTGAGCATTGATGTCGTCTGGAGAAACATTTTCGTGCGCGCACAGCGTCAATCTCATCAAAAGTCGTGTACTTGGTCTGGGACATGTCAGTCATGATGATAGTTCCGGAGAGAAGGTGTAGCACTTCAGGTGATGTTTCAGAAGCACAGGGTACACAAGTTCCCCGTCACGTTCATAGGAAACATCCGAGTAGCACGACATCACATCTTTAACTCTAATTACACAGCTTGTATTGATACTGACAAACCAAATGAACCTACTACAATAGCATGTGGAATGGCCCATCAGGGAAATTTGAATGAAGTGATTATATGAAAGATTAGTTGCGACACGACCCAACAACCTTGTTCATCAGAGTCGTGGTTATGTGCGGGATAAAACTTTGCCCAATTGCAATGCACTGAAAGCTTTGTGAATTGGAGCTTGGGATACCATGGAGCGGCCAATGGATTCTGCAACCACCTGGAGACCATAATCGCATTGCGAGTTATAGATTATTTCCAATCCGTGACTATGCCCGCGTCACGTACGTTTTATGAAATCAAGACAACCTCTCAAAACTTGGTTAGTACCACTATAGCTTAGGCCGGGCAAGAACCAAACAAAGGAGATAAGGAGAAGGTGAAATTTAAGTTCCGGGGACAAACACGAGATGGGCATATATGTACATGTATGAGAAGGTAGGGCTGTGGTTTCTCTCCACCATGATGGATATCTCTCTTACAAAGTATATCTTCGCCGCCATCTGCGCCGCAACCCCCGTACTCGCGCTCACGTTGTGTAAGTCCTCCAAAGTAAAGAATCCTCAGGTGCAAATGAAAGTGATACTAACTATTGTACTTTCAGCTTGACCACATTCCATCTGTTGGATACCCGTCCCAGCTCGGCTCCTATATTTCTGCGTTTAAGTACGTGAAAAATGCTGCCGACATTTTACAAAAGGGTTATGCTAAGGTATGTCATATTATGATACATAGAGGACAGTCTGATGCGTGTGGAAGCACAAGGGAATGCCTTTCAAAGTACCAACCTTAAATGGTTGGATTGTCATCGTTGGTCATAACCATCTCCAGGATATCATGAAGTCTGCGGACGACGAGCTATCATTTATAGAGGCAGCAAGTGATGTGTGTACACCCACGTTCTATTCGAACGGGCGCTGATAGGAAGTGGACGACAGGTTATCAAATCTGACTATCTGATTGGCCCGGAAATCAAATCAAATCCCCACCACATCTCCGTTGCGAGAACGTATCTCGCCCGTAACGTTGGTCTTTACTACCCCAGCATTAAAGACGAAGTACACACTGCATTCGAAGAACTACTCGATCTCAAGGATAATGGTGCCTTCGACGCACTACTATATTCTTACAATTGACGCTGATGCCTCCGACAGTATGGAAGAGCGTCCCGGCGGTAAAAACCATGCGGGAGATCGTATGCCGAGTCAGCAATAGGATTTTCGTTGGCCTACCGCTTTGTAAGAAAGCTCTTTCGACTTTCACGAGTCGCTAGGTATCGATGCGTGATAGGCCGGGACCCTGACTGGATCGATCTCAACTCCCGATTCGCGGTCGACGTGGGTATAGATGCGGCTATCTTGAACAGTGTTCCCTGATCCTCTGGTACCGTGAGTGACTTATTTCCTCCAGTTCTGTCAGCCCTTGCATGTTCATGTCTTCACTAGGGTCGTGTCGAAATTGCTACCTAATACTGCCGCAGGCATCAAACGTGCCATGAACCTCCTTGACCCCATTATCAAAGAACGCCTCGAGTGTATGAGAGAGCACGGAGAGGAGTGGAGTGACAAACCTGTGAGTGGGGATCTTTCTCGCATCTGGCTCATCATCTGATTATTTGAGGCAGGGGGACATTCTTCAGTGGTTCATGGACAAGAAACAGGAGTGTACGTCCAGGCAGTTGACTGTAAATATGATAGCAACCAACTTTGCCTCGCTACATGTGTGTCTTTCCACCATCGAGGGTTGCCGTTGCAGTGTTGACTATTCTAAATCAGCAGTCCACAAATGTACTGTAGGATTTGTTTAGTGTTCCTTGAAGGTGCGCATTAAATATTCTGGCAGCTCTCCGCGCAAGCGTTGTACAACCTTGCAGCCTATCCGCAATATGTAGGTCCTCTTCGTGAAGAAGTTGAGGCAGTTATTAAGCAACATGGGTGGACGAGAGAGGCAATAGTGTTGATGCGGAAGGTTGACAGTTTCCTGGCGGAGACTCTGCGCCTCGAAGGCACTAGCACAGGTATGTATACGAACGCTCACAGCTCCTTCAAGCCGACAAATCATGTCATTCAGCCAGCATACAAAGAAAAGCGATGAGGGATCTGACTCTGTCAGATGGAACTTTCATACCGAAGGGGACTCACCTGTTTGTTCCGACGCATCTTTTCCATCACAACGGTGCTGTATATGAGGACCCGGACGTCTTCGATCCATTCCGTTTCTCCCAAGGTTGCGAAGATGGGAACGCAATCGCGAAACACCAGATGGTGGAAGCGACTCGAGACTACCTTCCCTTCGGATGTGGGAAGCACGTATGGTATGACTGTACTCATCTTGTAGTGGCGACACCCACATTTCTTCCACCTCAGCCCTGGGAGGTTCCTGGCAGCTAATGAGCTGAAAACTATGCTTGCACATATCCTCACATCGTATGATGTCAAATTTGAGGATAGGGTTTCCAGGCCAGACAACATACATTGGGAGTTGCAAATCTTACCAGATCCCACTGTTAGGGTTATGTTCCGGAGGAGAGCCCACAACTGATGGCATATAGTATGCTAGCATGAGATTACCGAGTGTCTTTGGATGAACCAAGTTATGTAACTACCTATGTAGCGAATGTCACGAGAAATGGCACAGGATTGTATATATCACATTTTAACTAATGGTGCATCAGTAAATTCGCACATTACTTTTTTCCACTTTTGGAACTTTTTTAAGTAATGTTGACACTTTAAATAGTAGATCTCTCACTTGAAAAAGAAGAAAAAGTTGAGCTTTCCATGCTTTTCCTACTTTTCATCACACTTTTCTTGCTTCAAAAAACATTAAAAGACATTTTATAAAATCATGTACCAGTATCTAAGCCAAGGGTAGATCAAAGCATAAGGAGAATTGTGACACAATACCAATTTGTGAGAGGGTAGTATACCTTGATACAGAAAAGTGTATAACTCCGGAACCACTGAGTGTGTCACCATAACCCAGGTACTACCAGATATCTGTGAGCGAGTAGTACCACCATGCAGAAAACCGAAACACCCAGCACAAAAATGGGCGAGATATGCCATCTTGACCTGCCCAACCCTGTTCAAACACAAACACTCATGTAACTTCGGAACCGTGAATGCATGTGCAACGTCTCATATATTGTCTGGTAGATTTCATCTAGTAAATCCATGTCTGCAAAAAGTGAACATTTCGGTCTAGAATTGAATGAGTTATGCCCCAAACAGCATAGGGGGTAGGAGGAAGGGCATGTGCTGAAGAACAGTGGCTCAGTGTGGCAGCACAAAACACAAGGGAACAGTGGTTGGAAGTATGGAGAGCCTGGAGAAAAAGGAACTGAGGGAATATGCACACCCAATACTGAGATATTCACAAAATGATCCCAACATCTCACTTTCCACAAAAATGGCTACATATATCTCTGGAGCAGCAGCAGCAGCAGCAACAAAAAAAGTACCATTAGGAAGGTCTTGAAGTGTAGATTCAGACTCCTGTTTTGTGCGAGGCTAGACACATCTGTAGTCAAGATATCGCATAAACAGTGTTGGAGGAGGAGGAAAATTCCCTCCAAACTCTGGAGACTTGTAAAACATATCAAAAACATGGAATACTGCACTTCACATGTTGGCTGGTGCCCAATTGATGGGTGCAGTGAATCATCCATGATCATGAGACACCTATCCCATTAATATCTTGTTTTCTGTAGCTATCAAATCCCAAAAATGTGAAAAATGATACAATGGGGCATGGCTAGTAGTACCATAATTTCACTCCTCAGAGTGAAGCAGAATGATACACAATCCTGAGTTCTGAGGAGATGTCACCCTAATGTGGGTTAAACATGTGTCCAGGAGGTCCAATCAATTGTGAAAAGTCCAAATCCTTCATCATTTGGACACCAACCAGCATGTGAAGTGCAATATTCCATGTTTTTGATATGTTTTACAAGTCTCCAGAGTTTGGAGGGAATTTTCCCATGCTTTCTGTGGGTGTATTTCACTTCCCCTGCTTTCCCCCATGCCATGATGCACTTGGGAATTTGGTAGGATGTTAGTATGAATATGTCAGAGCTATTTAGATAGTCAGAATGTCAGTGTGCTGCCTGGAACCTGATAGGGACCCTGATCTCTTCCCAGTGGTGTTTCCTCTCTTGTTCAGCCTTGAAGCAGTCAGTTCACTGGATTATGCTATAGATATGTGTAGAGTAGTAGCTTGATCATGAGAATAATCAATAAGATAATTATTGCTCTCCTCACCCTGTCTACTCAGGCTTTTATACACTGTGAGAATACTATTCTAGAATAGTCTACTGTAATGGAGAATGTTCGACTACCTGGGAGCACCTTGTACTAGGTGCTGGTATCTACTCTGCTGATACCAACACTCCCCCTCAAGCTGGGGTCATACCCATCTCTTGGGTATGCCTCTTGTGCTTGTCCCTAGGTAGCACTTTAGTAAATATGTCGGCTGTTTGATACCTGTCAGAACAATGACAGATCTTGACCTTCTTTTGGTCAATCTTCTCACATGTGTAGTGATGAGAGATATCAAAGTGTTTCATCTGGGCATGAAATTGAGGGTTGTATGCTAGAGCTCAGGCTCCCTCACTATCTGTCATTATCTTAGTAGGCTCTGTCTGTCTGTACCCTAATTCCTGCATATAGCTTTCATAGCCATACACACTCTTGAGTACATTTAGCCAGTGCAGCATATTCCACTTTGGTTGTTGACAGTGCTGATTAAGGTTTGTTTCTTCGAGCCCCAAACAATGGCTCCCCCTTGAGCTAAGAATACATAACCTGTGACAGATGCATGGTTCTCTGTATTAGCAAAGCTTGCATCTACATACCCTTGAAATGTTAGGGTAGTAGTACTGCCCTTCTTTGCGCTATACATTATACCATAGTCTTTTGTCCCTTGTAGATACCTCAATATTTGTTTGGCTGCAACCCAATGCCTTAAGTCTGGGTTTGCTGTAAATGAGGCCAGTCTATTTATGGCATAGGTGATGTCAGGCTGTGTGGCAACCACAGCATACATCAAAGATCTGATCAGGGAAGCATACTTATTTTGGTTAGTCACTTCCCCCCATTCCTCCTCCAGGAACATCTGAACCTTCATGTCCACTGGTGTCTTCACACTGTTTGCACTCTCTAATCCCTGTGCCCATAGTATAGATTCTATGTACCAGGTCTGACCTATTAATAAAGTTCCTTTTGCCCGGTCTCATGTGATCTCTATACTGACAATTTTCTTCAGGTCTCTGAGGTCAGTAACCTTGAACATAGACTGTAATTGTGCTTTTAATGATGTCATAAGCCCCTGTTGCGATGTGAACAGTAGGAGATCATCTACCCATATGGTGATGATTTCTACTCCCTTTGCTGTCTGCCAGACATATGCACAGGGGTCTGACCATAGGTGCTTGAATCTGACCTGCACTAACTGTCTATTAAGTTCCAGGTTCCACTCTCTTCTGGATTGTTTCAGCCCATATAATGTTTTTATTAGCCGGCACACATGTTGTGTACCATCTTTGAAGCCTTTGGGCTGTTTCATATAGACCTCTTCTTTTAATAGGCTGTTTAGGTAAGCCCCCTTTATGTCCATCTGCAGTATTTCCCAGTCCTGGGAAACTGCTAGTGCTAATATTGCCCTTATCATTTCCAGCCTCACTACATCAGGAAAAACTGACAGTGCAATATTTGTTATAGACTGGAATAGTGCATCACTATTTGAAATATAGTGAACTATAGTGCTATTTTAACTATAGATCATGATGTCATAATGAAAGTTGTAGGGCTGGGTCACAGGATTGTGGGAATATGCTTACCTCATTGATATGCCCAAACATGGATGAGAAAATTGCAAAATACAAAAATAAATTGATGTCTCAAAAAATATATTTCAAAGATGTCATAACAAAAGTTGTGGTGCCTGACAAGAGGACCATGGAGGTATGCTTACTTCATCTATCTGTGCAAAAATGGTAGAGATATAGACAAAATACAATCAGTGTTGTGTAGTCTCCATTTTTATTACCAAAAGTGTAGTGTGTGCTTTTTTGATTTGTTTGGTTGTGTTTGATTAGAAAAGTGTAGTGTAGTGTCCTGACAGCACAATATTTGTCATATACTGAAATAGTGTGCAATTATTGCATATGTAATGAACTATAGCAACATTATAACTATATATTGCTAGTTGCTCTAAATGTTTTCCCATGTGCAATGAATAGCTACAGATCATAAGATTTCTTTTATTTCATTGTTTTTACTAGGAAAGTGTAGTGTAATGTTCGCATTTTTGACTACCAATTAATGTAGTGTTATGTGGTCTACACTTTTATTACCAAAAAAGTGTAGTGTATTAAGTGTAGTGTTGTGTAGATTAGTTTATAGTGGCTAGGAAATGTGTGGGAAATGATTGGTAAGCTAAGACTCGCACTTAGACTTCAAGTGCTGCAGTGGCCACTGGTCATGTGACTGTGAGAAGTTGAAATTTTCGCCCATGCACACACACACTCCACTGCATCTCCTTTGCCCCACCTCCCACCTCTCCCCACTGCTGTCCCTCCACTGGATGAGGCCCTGTTCCAACAACAAGGTAAGATCCCTGATGTGTCATCCTTCTCCCACTGACACTCCCCCACCTAGAGCCAGCAACAGCCCATCCAGAACAGCAACATCTGCAATGACTGGTGGGTAAGCCCCCCCCCTCCCTGGCCCTCCCTCTCTCACCCCTCCTCCCATCTAGCTCCTCTAGCACCAACAACCACCACCCCAACCCTCCTTCAAGGTAATTCCCCCCTCCCCTTCTCCAGTCCAGATGCTGATGCCCATTCCCCCATCCATCCCCCCTCTTACCATCTATCTCATACATTGATTTATTACCAAGTAGAATTATGTGTATGTATTGTAGATATTGTGCTAAGTGAATTTGTTGTCTCCATCATAAAAAGTGTGAACTGAAAGAAGCAAAAAAGCAAAAATGGCAAAGTATGGCAAGCTTGGGATGACAACATTGTGGCTCTAGTTGGCTATTTATCCTCCTTTTTCACTATATGTGTCTATATGTCACTATATTTAAGGGGGGATGGTTGTGGTGCCATAGATCCCATAGTTGTCCATATGGCATCTTTAGTGATAAATAGTGGAATATAGCAATATATAGTGATAAAGAGTGAATAATGGCACTGTCAGTTTTTCCTCATGAAGGGGACTCTCAGATACACAGATGTTGACCCCAAAAGGTGGGTGCTTATTTTTCTAAGTACAGCAGACTTTTTGTAGCATAGAGACAGTGGTATCTAAGGTAAAGTCAGACTACATCAGATCTGTCATATGTCAAAAGGTAATAAGAGAAAACATAAAGGCTGAGGTGCTGACAATCACATGTGCTATGATGATATACATGAAAAACAAAACAAGAAAAGTCCATAAAACAAAAGTAAGGAAAGGAGAAGCAGTATAAAGCACATGCCTGGGTAGCAATGATGCACAGTGGAGACTGGTGGTGATTTCATCAACTAAGGAAGGATGCAGGAGGCAGCATTACTAGAGTAGGCAACAGCTTTGGCACTTGTAGAACTGATATAGGTGCCAAGGAGATAAAGTGACATGTAACAGGTCAGTAGTGATTGCCAACACACAGTGTTCAGTGGTCATGTGAAGGGAGGGGATACATGCATTAGGGTGCCTATTACAGTAACTGGTGAGTCAGCAGTGATTTTGCTGGTGGGAATAGGGGTGTGTGACATGTGTGACATTAGAGTAAGTGGCAATGTTGTTAGAGGAGGTGCCATGATCATAGTAGGGCTCATGAGAGAGTGACAGATGACACTAAGAAAGGCCACTATAGTTGTTTTACAGCCCTAGGGAGTATGGGCTCCCTACACCACCAATACTTGTCCTAATTGCAAGGAGACTCTGAAGTCAAGCAGAGGCTTGGCCCTCCATTTGAGGCTCTCAAATTACTGTCAGCTGTACCATAGGGCTAGGTTTCAAGAACTGTGAAGTCCATCACAATAGCACTTCTCAGGAGGAAGAGAACATTGTTATCCAGGACAAGGAAACTCTGGAGCAGTTGCAACAACATTTCCCAGACAGGGAAGATAGCCCAGGGGATGTTGCAGAGGATTTCCATGATAGACTGTTCAACTTCCACCCCTTAGACAATCCAAATGGAGACCACAATTCAGGTGTGTGGGTGACTTATGACTACCACTGCAGCTACTCACTTCAGGGCTCAGTGCATGCCAGCATTGATGAGGTGACTCAGCAGGATGTAGAGGAAGACATGCACACCAAGGAAGACATCTATCCTACCACAGCAAGGATCCTATGAATGGATGTGATGTTGCATGAGAGATGGAGAACAACTTTTGGTGGTGAGGGTGCAAGTGACCTGGGATTTGCACCATTCAACTCAGAGGTGGGTTGGAGGTTTGTGGAATGGGCTATCAAGAGTGGGGTGGGCCATAAGCAGTTGGATTGATTGTTGGGCATTCCTGGTGTAAGTAGGACTCCATGCTCTCATCACTGCAGCTGATTCCTGTCATGTCTGTAAGTTGGTGGAGAAGGCAGGGCTACCATATACCAACAGCAGGGATCTTCTCAAACTCATAGAGAGCATTCCTTCATGAGCAACATGGCATTCTCTTTTGTTTTTTTTCAGGGACTCTCCTGAAGACAAGCACATGGTACACTACAGGGACCCTCTGGAGGCCATCAAGGCTCTACTTGGAGACCCAGCTCTGGCCAAGCATATTGTATATAAGCCAAAATGTATCTTTACTGATGTGACAAAGGAAAAGAGAGTTTACAATGAAATGTGGACTGGTAGTTGGTGGGAGGAGACACAAGTGAGTAACACTCCATTTACCAACATACAGTGACTAATCCACACATAGGACAAACTCCCAGAGGGGTCCTGTGTAGCACCTGTAATTATTGCAATGGACAAGACTCAGCTCACCCAGTTTTCTGGGGGGCAGCAGGCATTGTAGAGAATGGGAATTCTCTGAGTGTACAAGTAACATTCTGCACACTATGTCTCTACTCACAGCCATACCTGTCCAAGCTTGGAATATCTCTGGTTTTGGCTCATGCCTTCCCATGCAGCCTTGTGCTCAAAGAATTCCATACAAGAATTCCATCACCTGCTCCACATCATGTTGACTCCCTGATTGCCTCACCCTTTCCTCTCCAAAGTTCCACAACTGATCATTCTGACTCAAGTCAGAAGTCTAGGCCTTCATCAGGATCAGCCAATCACAGTACACTATGCTCCAACCTCCATACAAGTTCCAGGTGCCCATCACCCATCATGTCACTGCCACTATAACCACTGCACAGCCACAGCCACTGCCCCTTCCATGATCTGCCCTCCTCTAGAGTCCCAAGCAGGATGCACAAGCAAGATTTCATTGTTCATATATCCCAGTTTGTTGACCTTGGTCTTACTATGGCTTTCTTTCTTTTCCCTTTCTTTGTTTCATTTACATGGTCCTTCCTTACTTACACATGCAGGGCTGTACACTGTACATTTGACACATGTCATTTTTTTCCATTCATCACTCTTTCTAAAATTTTCTGTGCCTGTAGTTGCCTCCTGTACACTATAAATATTCCAGCTGAGTTTCAGAATAAAATAACCACTTTCTGGAGTCATTTTCAGTGTGTTTTAAGAGTCTAAGAGTCCCCAGCATTGAGTATTTCAAGTTTACCTCCATTTTTCAGCATTTCCATCATGTCAACAAGTTTCAATTGAGTCAGAAAATCACATCATGAGTCCCTGCATCAACAAGCTCCCATCTAGTTTGGATGTTCAAATTGATTGTCTTCCTCAGAAAATTTCCTTCTGTACCAGTGCTTCTTCCTACTCTAACTCTTCCTATGGAATTCCCTCACCAGTTCTCATCACCTTTCACACATCCCTTTTCACTCAGCACCCCTTGGGATGAACCTAGGAATTAATTCCTTCAGTCTTCCCCAGTCCCCACACACTCTTCCCAGAAGTAGTGTCCCACAGCATACCCAGTATACCTCACCCTTGGCAACATTCCACATGCCATCCAATGCAAACCTAGCATGCAAGCTTGCATGCTAATAGCATACCTTCCTGTGGAAAAGTTCATGGGTCATAACCTATCCAAGGTGGCACAGTCAGCAAGGACACATAGAGTGTGTCACAAGTTGATGAGGTTGTTGCTTGAACCTCTCATTAAGGCAGGATCAGAAGGGATAGAAGTAGTTGGAGGAGATGGACATGTACACAAAGTCCACCCTATTTTAGCCTGCTACATTGCCAACTATCTGGAACAATGCCTTGTTACTTGCTGCAAATTTGGGACATGCCCCAAGTGTCTTCAGAAACAGAGTGCACTGGGTGATTGGGAACCTGGGGAGCTTAGAGAGCAAGTCAATACCCTTTCCACTATTTGCCAAGCCCACACATTGACAGCATCCTTCAGGGCATTTCAACTCAAGTGCAGATGCTGCCTTATATCTGGAACTGTTGTAACACCATTCTGGGTTGGGTTTCCACTCTGCTGCATCCATTCCTGTGTCACTGCCAATGTCCTTCATCAACTATTCCAAGGTATCATCAAGTATCTTATGACATGGTGTGCAGAACTCATTAATGAGTCTGAGCTCAACTGCTGACTCCAGGCCCTCCCTCAGTGCTCTGGCATCCATTGCTTTAAGGATGGGTGGCCCAAGTTATCACAGGTGTCTGGAACTGAAAGAAAGCAAATGGCAAAAGTACTTTTGGGCTGCCTGGTTGGCAAAGTCCCAAATGATGTCCTAACTTGTTACAAGGCTCTCTTGGACTTTGTATATTTGGCACAGTACCCCTCCCATGATGATGACACCCTTGAATATATGGAGGCTGCCCTCACACTGTTCCACAAGCATAATGGCCATTGATCTTGGCAGTATACACTGGTTTGTGTGAGGCATCTCTGGACCTCTTCGGAGGTTTAAATCAAAGGCTCTGCGGTTCTTACTGCAATAAGCCAAGAAAACTGGTGTGTGGCTGGCATGGCACACGACACATGGATTTTTTTTGTCGCATCCATGGAACGCATACACTACTATCAGAGAGTGGTCCTGACTCCCCTCATGGTCGCACAGTTGGGATGCACACCAGGGTAATGACCTTGCCTCAGCGTGCAGATGGGAAAGATTGACAGTACTAATGGACCTAGCCGATGGTGTGCGGGGCAAAGAAGTCCCGCAGGCAAATATAAGTCAGCAGCAGGCTCAATCGTTATTGCAGGCAGATTGTGACGGATAAGGTAGAGTGCCCTAGAGGTTACTGACCAGCTAAGGTCGATCAGTACATATCAGCATCAAAGGGCCACCGGAGTAAGGGCAACAACATTAGTTTTATCAGAGCAGCGTCGTACATTGGTAGTCTTTGGAAACAGTGTTACAAGAGACCTACAATTCCGTTATAACCCTCTCCGCAATCCACTCTTGCTGAGCTTCATTTGACATTACGACAGGCACCTTGACCTGGCCGACATCAGCGTTCATAGTCTCACCTCGCCATGACCGGTATTTCGCGAAGGTTCCAGGCTTGACGATCCGGATGGTTGGCAGACGAATTTTTCCTGTATCAAACGCGTGCTGGTGCTTTTCATTTGTCGTTACGAGTGCTTCGAAGGCTCTGTGTCTGGCTAATTTGGCGCTCGGGCCTAAATTATATCGTGGTTAATTGGAGTAAAATAACCCACTGGATACAACACCATACCAGTGTCACCCATGATTTCAAGGAAGAAGCCCACCGTCTGCACAGGCTCCCGCTGGTCGACTACGGCTGTAAATTCTTGTACTTTCACGATATCTTCCGTATTGATTGCCTGAATGATGCTGACCAAATGTGCCTCGGTAATCGCAGCATATTGGAACTGGATTGCCAAGCTACGTGCGTATCAGACACTTGTAAATTTCATCAAAGTAGTGTTTGACGCTCTCACTTTTTTCGTCCGTAGAACTTGAATACCGGCGAACCATTTCGAGGATCGAACCCAGTGATCTGAACAACATCATCTATGAGGTATCTCCACAGCCCATCTTGAGTGGTGGCCACGGGTTGGTAGCATTTTCCCGGCTGGAGGTCCCACTTTTACAAATATTCGTCAACCGGTGGACTGCAGAAAGATATTGAAAACACACGGCTTGGAGTATATTATCATGTACCACGGCCTCCGAAGTATCAAGGAATTCGAGGACATCTCCAGTTTCGAAGACGAATGTTTCATTATCGTCGGCGTTGAGCATTCTCCCCATTGCGCATTCTGTACATCCATATCCCATGTTTCGAATGAGAACATTTGGCCCAAGAACTGATCTTGCCTGTGTTGAATGAGCCGAACTGCGTAACCAGATATGACACATAAAAGCCATTACCTTGGGTATTAAGATAGCGAACATCCCGCTACATACACAGACAAGGGACTTTATATTCGGCCAGACCTGTTGTGCCCATGCAGGGCAAGTCAAGGGAGGTCCTATGTTCTGGAGTTCCTCTGCTCGCTGTGGGTTTGCCTGAAAGTTCGCCTGCAAGTACGTCCGGACGTGATCGATGCGGTCGATATCAGGGATCGTCCCTTCCCGTATGCTGGTAATTAGCATGTCCCAGTCTTCCTGGATGAAGTGGATGAGATCAACGAAGAGAGTTAGGAATGTCGTGATGAATGTCTCCAGTGTCGGCTCCGAGAGTGCGAATAACGCATGGACCAGAAGAAACGACCTGTGGTGAGTGATGAGCCCTGTCGACCATGGTGAGACGTGTCCTGGCACTGTACTACACGTTAGCGGCACGGAATCATACCACATGAAGCAATTCGACCTCACCTATCGTCCCCATACGAGTGCTGTCAGTCTCTACGGGCCAGTTCTGTACATAACGCGCTCCTGCGCATGACCCACTACACACTGGAATCTTCTTCATTACGTCCCCATCCTCCCCCAAAACTTCCAGTAACTCTTGATTGACAAAGGAGTAGATGTACGCAGTCTTTCCTGAGCTGGCTGCGTTCAGAAGCCTCGTGATCGCCGGGCGCGCACCAGGTAATTTACGAGGGTATTTTGGCAAGAGCTTGGATTTTGTCCCTATTGTAGAACTGGACACGGCAATGAAACTTGGGAGACCAGGCGCTAGTATATTCTCGAGCTCAGACACTTTGCGGGGATTCCCGAAAAATTTGGCTACGAAGGGACTGTAAGACTCGTAGTCGGTAAGCGGGACGGCTCGGCGAAAATCCATAATAATCGTTGGATCTGTTTTCACATCCTTGCCCGCGATGGCCTGACGGAAGAGGGAAAGGGACGCAGCGGCAATACCATATTGGGTAGTAATGTTGGCCTCCACAGTATCCCTCAGACGGCACTCTACGCATTCTTGTAGGGTAGCTTTCAGCTCGGGAGACAGAGACAACAAAGGGTATACCGTAGAAATAGACATCAGCAAGGACTATAAGCCTGAGATGGAGGGGAGCTGGGTAATCTGCCAAATTGTCGAGGTCACCGCAAGTGCGTATGCACTCTGTTGGACACTTATTTATTATCCCATGGAGGCGCTCGAGTTGGAGATGAGGTCCTTCAAGATCAGCACTCAGCAAGCTCCCGAAGCAGTGGGTGTTTCAGAACCCGTCACGTGGATGTCATTAATGGCGCTTTATATGCCCCAGTATCGCCTCTTATCAGCGTTATTGACCTGTCCCGATTACACAGACGGCCATGTGGCATCACAATGGAGCCTAAGGTAGGATAGCAAGGTTGAACCTTCTCTCTGCTCTGATCATTCTCGAACAGGTGGGGGGGGGATTGGCGTGAAGCACGTAATGCATCCCTGGCAGCGAATGGCTTCCATGCATATCAAAGACTCCTATTGTGGTTCTTGTCGCTCTTGGCCTGAGAAGTCCCGACTACGGTCCCTGTTACAGGGGTAGTTTGATGCCTGCCAGGAACCCGGAGCAAAGAACTTCATCGCCCATTGGCCTTCATTAGTCTGTGTGAGGGATCTCTGAACCTAGTTGATACCGCCTCACCGCAGGCTGCCAGTGCCTGAAACTGCGGCCTTCAATTCGAAGAGCAAGTCACAACCTCCATGACGTGGTCGCCACCTCTTCACTCTCTTCTTCAGTCATTGAATTGTGTATTATCGAAAGTGACGTAGCAGCGGGGATGTGAGGAAGGCGAAGCTACACGATGAGTTCCGTGAGCACGGTGCATATCAGTTTTTTTTTTTTTTTTTTTTTTTTTTTTTTTTTTTTTTTTTTTTTTTTTTTTTTTTTTTTTTTTCACTTACGGGGACAGTAACAGCGCCAAGCACTACGAGCAAGCATGAAAAGATGGAGGTCTGTAGCCCTACAAACGTTGTTGAGCCCAAGTTCACATGCACTCCGAGTTTGGTGGTTCAAGCGGGAGGAGCCAGTGTTACCTTTTACAGAATTCTCTAAGTGAGCCGTGAACGTCAGAAGGGAAGGCGTTTGTCCATCGTCGCAGGACACCTTGGCTCCGGGAGGACAGGAGAGGGCGTTGAGGTTTGAGCGTATCGACTAGTGTTACTTGAACCGCTTTATATGAGGTATAAACGGCCGCATGAGGGAGATATGCAGCAAAGACAACGAAATAGAGTGCGTCATTTAACTTCGCCCCTTCTCCAGTCCATAGTAGGGTTGTATCAGACCCTTCCCTGCCGCCGTTGTTCGGATGTGGTGGCGAACGGGACTTTGTTACTCATGCTACCATTTCTAGCAGTCCACCAACAGATTTAGGTGGTAACGCATATGATCACAGCTCCCCCTCCTGTAGCAAATGCCTACAAAGACGGTTCGTGTTAATCCCTATCCTTCCGACACCTCCCCGCTCAGCTCCATAATCTTTACCCTTCTTTCACGCTGAAATTGCAGGATGTAAGAGACGAGCAAGTGCGTTGAGTTTTCCAATCCCATACCTCATCTGTTGCCTTGATAATGCATAACCGCCCAACTTCCCGAGCACACACCACTAGATGCCGCTCCAATTCCCCAACAGTCTGTCTCCCGGACTCGACGTGCTCCCCCTGAGCTTTCACTTCTGCTGGCTTGCCTTCCGATTTCGTGCGCTCTTCCAACACACAGGCTTCTGCCCTCGCACATGCCTCGGCTGCTTGCACCTTAGCTTCGTGGTATTTGCTTTCTGCTTTTTGAGCCGCAGCGAAGGTCCTGGCGTGCACGGTTTCAGCTGTGGCTTCTGTGAGTAATACACTGAAACAAAGTGCGGCGCGACACTTACGATTGACTGTTACGGAATGTAGTCACATTTTCACTACGGACGCGGATTACACCAGTACCCTTTTATTAACTTGCCTTGTCTCAGCTATCTTATACTGCGGACTTATCACCCACTATCTTTGCTATCGCATGGCTCGTAATGGCATTTTGTGTGTTACTGCCTGCAATATCGAGTGATATATTCAGTGGGATAAATGATCGAGCGGCGGCACATTGACAGTGCACCATCGGGATGACCACACCTTACCGCGCCATATCGTCCCAGTATGGTGTCGAGCGACAAGTCAGTTTTTCTATATTATACTATATACATGGGTCCTGCCCGCTGGTGTCTACACAGTCGATGGCTGCGATATTAGTATATATTTGTATATATGGTTTATGCAATTTTGGTGATGTGGAATACCCATACGCTCCGACCATGGAGAAGATATTATTTAAAGCTTACCTGGTTGGCGTAACGTTCTGAAACAACACCGCTTCAAGTTCACAATATGTATAACTTTGCGTGGAGTCTTCCGCGTCGCCGCGGAACCATGTAGAGCTGCGCCACTCGAAGCAGAACTTCCGCGATTGGCGAGATATGCTAATTGAAAATGGGCAGGTAAGCAGTATAATCCGTGTCCGATACAGTGTCTTTCTGGAAACTTGATACCATCATTTGATGATACAATGCGCTGCACTGCCATGTCGTATCTCCAGATCTTATTCCTCTTTCAGAGTACTTCGAATTCCCCTCATTTGTGAGGGGGCACTGTGGCGATAGCTCCACTGCCAACAAATTATCCCCAACAAGGCGACGCCGCTGATAAGGTTTGGGATTGCGAACACCGAGTGATAGGATGACTGTAGGCTCCCCCCGTATAAGTACTAGCTGGTATTTGCTACATGGCCAGGTAGAACCCATTCTCACCTTCGCTCCCATCACTCAACAACTAACATGGTTACATCTGAAGTACCCATACACTCTCTTCCAACCCTCCAAAAACTTGGCAGTATCGTTCACTCTAACACAAATGCGCAGGCGGTAGCTGAATCATGGTTTGTCCTTTTTGCGGAAGCCATGGGTGACGCCATGGCTGTCGTCGACTTACTCGTCGACGACGGCTTCTGGCGTGACATATTGGCGTTTACTTGGGACTTCCATACATACGAAGGAAGGGATACTATCAAACAGTTTCTAGCTGACCAATTACCCAAGTTCAATCCTTCCGCGTTTACCCTTCGCGAGGATCTCACAGAGTTGCATATGCCATACGAGGGCATCGCATGGATTCAAGCTTTCTTCAATTTCGACACTACAATTGGACACGCGTCAGGGATTTTCAGGCTTGTACCTCTTGCGGACGGTTCCTGGAAGGCACATACAATATATACAAGTCTCGAGGGTCTCAGGGGGTTCCCGGAGAAGATAGACCTAAGAAACCATGAAATGAACTGTGGAAAGTGGGACGAGACGAAGGAGCAGGATTTCCTCAATGAGGAACCTACGGTGGTCATAATAGGGGGTGGTCATTCTGGACTCATACTTGCTGCACGTCTCAAGATGCTCGGCGTAAACGCACTTGTGGTTGAACAGAACGAGCGAGTGGGTGATAACTGGAGGAAGAGGTATACGTCTCTTCACCTGCACGAACCTTTCTGTAAGCGAAGAATGACGAGTTTCCAAGGATAATTGCTGATTCTGGCTGCAGGGTGCGATCACCTCCCCTACTTCCCGTATGTCGTGTCTATACACTTCGGTACTTATGAGAACGACCGACTCAAGTTTATGTCTCTTAGGTTCCCTCCTTCATGGCCTGTCTTCACGCCGGGGTTGAAATTTGCGGACTGGCTGGATTCTTACGCTCGATCCCTTGACCTAAATGTATGGACGTCCGCTAGGGCTCACACTGTCGAGCCTAACGCAACGGGAAAAAAGTGGACTGTCAAAGTCGTCCATGAGGACGGAAGGGAACACCAGCTTGAGGTCGATCATGTCGTTTTTGCTATTGGATTATTTGGCGGTTCTCCCAAGGTCCCGGATATTCTTTGCCAAGTGAGTGTTACTTTTTGCGCTTTCCTGAAGGCAGAGTAGAACGTACCAATACTTGGCGCAAGGACGGGTTCAACGGCCAGTTATTGCACTCCAGTCAATATAAATCCGCCGCCGATTTCAGGGGGAAGAAAGTTACTGTCGTTGGTTCAGGCCCATCAGGTATTTACAACGTTACACTCATTCATGTGCTTACTAACGCGACACGGATAGCCCACGGAATCAGTTTGGACTGCGTTGATCATGGTGTTGGTCAGACTAATACAATTTCTTTCAGTATTGTTCTCCAACATCTATTCCAGATGTCACCATGGTTCAGAGGGGCCCAGTCTATGTTATGTCGGCGAAGAATGGAATTCCCAAATTTTTAGGTGGTAAGTAGTTCTCGTAGCCCTGCAGGGCCGGCGATGAAAGCAACTCCATAAAGGGGTGTACGTGGAAGGGGGTCATCCCATCGACATCGCTGATCATATCACCCTGTCTTTTCCAAACAAGTTTGGAAAGTTTTTACACCAATGTATGATAAGGGAGATCTCTGAACTTGACAAGTGCAACTACCCTTATCAATTACTTTCCATGTCGACTAATAGTTCCCAGGGATCTCCTTGAGGGGCTGCGCAAAGTCGGGTTCAAGCTCAATTCCGGAGAGGACGACGCGGGTGCTCTTGGGCTCGTTTGGTCGAGGGCAGGAGGATTTTGCATCGGTGAGTGTGATGGACAGGTCCAATTGGAGAGCGCGGCTTTAGGGGGTTCAACAGACTTTGGGGCCTCGCAGAAGATTATTGACGGAAAAATTAAATTGAAAAGCGATGGAAATATTGCTCGATTCACGCCAACAGGCCTGCTTTTTGAGGACGATTCGACTCTCGACACCGACGTGATTATTTTTGCCACGGGGTAAGCATGCGCCTGTTCTTCTCGATAGTTTGGTCTTCATAATTGTCTACACAGCTACGTGAATGCCAGAGATGCTCTCCTCCGACTACTACCGACCCACTTGCACAATTCGGTACAGCCGGTCTGGGGCCTTGATAAAGAGGGCGAATTGAACTCTGCGGGCCGCGAGCTTGGTGGACGGGGACCAGACGGTGAAAAATTATCTGGACTGTGGACGGTGATGGGCAACGTATCGCTGAGTCGCATCTACTCGAAGTTTATCGCTTTGCGTGAGTGTTCCATAAGTTCAGGGGATGTGGAATGTGGATTGGAGCAACTGATTTGGCTGGCTTAGAGATTAAGGCATACGAAGAAGGTGTTTTCAGCGGCAGGTACTAGTGTCTTACCTTGGGTCAGGGCAGGTTCGGCATTTGAGCTCCTACAAATGTAAAGCAACAGGGAGGTGTCGGGAGGTTGTGGTCAGTTAACGTTTCGTGACGGTGCACCCCCCAATTATTATAAGTATACCAGACGGAGACACGACACAGTCGCGTCTAGTTTAGAGGACGACAACTCGCCACTGGTCATCTTGGCCGTTTATCCTACGTCAGCTGTGATGCCCGAATCCCCAATGCTGATGTTGTCAACCAGCCGTCACGGTCTTGCCTACCCCCATGACAACTTGTGTTATCAAAGGACTCTACTTCATGTGTGTCACTTCGATAATTCCAGCTTCATCTTGGCACAACAACGTGGCGGATTATAAGGGTCAAGTTGAGGCTAGGTACCCTCCTTTCCCGAGTACACATTCGTTGGCTATAGAACAGAAGGTCAGAGAAGGAATACTCTTATAAGGGCAACAAAGAGCATCTACCCCACAGCTGACTTGTAATCGTAACTTCACTAGATGTGTCCTCACTTGTTGGTATCACATACTACGTACATCGACAAGGAGGGAAACATCCGGTTCACGCTATGTTTTTTCGCATCGCGCCATGTCAGCTCGAGAATAACTGGTGAAGAGGCGGGATGGAAAAGTACGTCAGAGTATCCCTCAACCTGTCCAGAACAAGACAATATCTACCTTTCCTTTCGAGTGGGACCCAATCTGTCGCAGGCTCTCTTAGTTGCGTTCGTCAAGTCTGCTCGTCCGTCCGGTCTAGCGTGTCCCAAAAATCTTACACGTGGTAATGTCATTTCATACTCAACAAGAGTCCGCATTGCTTTGGAGCGCGCCAACGCGGCTTCTAGCTGAGCAACTTCTGTCGTCACCTTCTGTAGCCCTCGCCTTGTGCGCAAAATATCGCCTTTCCGAACTAGATACTACAATGACATAAGAAGACTCGCGATTGAATTCACGACTATACCTACATTCCGATGACGAGTAAATCAAAATATGTGGGTACGTACATCCAAGTTTTCTTGCTGTAATATTTACACGTGGATCCCGCATCCTTTGTCTGGAGTAGATCCACGGAATATTAGACAGTCGTAGGCGGTCCTCGCAGCATGGAGAAGGATGTGTGCAGAGCCCAAAGAATCAGCTACTCCTGTAGCAGTATCGACGTCGGGAGTGGCTGAACGGGTCAATCGATCCCTGGAGTTTATTGTATATACGAACACAACAGACGTGTCCATTATGATTATGTTGGGACACCAGCTTCACAGTATATGCACTATGATACAATGGGTTGGGCAGGATCGAAAGAGTGTGGGCATTAATGAAGGGACCGTTAATAACATCCTGTTATGCAAGTCCAATCGGACCAGGTGTGAATGGGAAAATTGTCATGGTTGAGGCGGGCTGGGCAACTGGTGACAATCAACAAAATTGCCGCTTCCAGCCTGGCTTATTGGCGTCGAACGCGGAATCGCGGTCAAGAAAGGGTATTGTTGAGACGGCCTTGGTCCGTGCAAGTTGAGAGGTACTTGATTACATAATCTATGTGCGATATCACTGTGGCCGGTTGGAGTATAACAGAGAACAACGACGTCCTCGACGCCCATCACCCTGCCTTGTCGTGTCTGAGTAGTCCCATCCGCGTGATATGAGCCTTGCCTGTACCCCTGCGCATATGTTGCCGAACTTGCATTCTCAACAGGTATTCACTCAAAACTTTCACACTTGACTTCAGCTCATTCGCGCGCAGAACGTCACGAACTTGTACGGTACCAGTGCGAAGATGGAGAAGATAATTAAAGCAACATAGACACCTTTTGGCACCTAATTAAACGGATCGGCCACTGCCTTTCCACTAACCAGGCTAACCAATATGCCCAGCGTCATGGCGACACAAAATCGGTACATTCAGCCGAAATACCTATCGTCGTCGAGACTCTTCGGTGGAGCACGCGAAGAGGACTACAGATGGTCAAGGAGTGAGGCTGGCGACTACTAGGACAATTTCATGGCAGTGGGGTGCAGACTGGAAGAGTCGCATCTTCCTTTCATTATGAAATGTCCTGCGACCCTTCAACTTCATGTCCATAAGCTGTGGCAGTGACTACCCATCGAAGGGTGCAAGTGGATCGGATATTGGTCAGCCCTTGTTCTCGCCTCCGAAATCAACGTTCCATGGCAATTCCTCACATAGGTTCGTCTCCCTAAACTCCGGCTTGATCTTTGTAGCTGAATCAGCTGCCTGCCACAATCACCTCAAAGTCTATTGCGATACCCGAGTAGAACACGAGCTGACCTTAAACACCCCATCAGATGCGCATCCGCTGCATGCGTTTGATAAATGCATCAAGATAAATACTAGTTGATGGGGAAGTTTCGAAGATCTCAAGAACTCGGGGCGTACAACCAAAGACAAGACTTGAATCCACCCCGAGTCGACTCGATCAGTGAAGATGAAAATGGCCAGGACTGGTCTGATCCACTAACTACCAGCCCTGACCAACTGATAGTTCGGGACAGGATGACCAACTCAGGGACCATCAGTTCTCCCATAGGCGCCACTCACAAACAATCTCATATACACTGTATGCCACGGAGATCCCATTGTATGTGCGTAGTGACCAACAGAACACTTCTAGCCATACACGACTGAGGACAAACAGGCGAAATAGGGTAAAGTTATAATGCGGTTTTGACTTCGGGGAGGTTCAGGATCACACTATATAGTACGTGTCTCCTCTCGTCTGTGTGGCTGCTTGCAGTACGTCGCAGGACCGGTTCCAAGCCTTGTCAGGTGTAGAAGACCTCTTGCCAACCATTACAATGTCACTCCCACCCTTCCTGCCAGCCTCATGTACCCTTCGCAAGCTCGGTTCGAGCATGAAGATGCGGTCAGGTAATGGTTCGTTGCGAGTCCCAACCCACTCCGATCTAGAAAACCAGACTGTTGCGCACAATACACCCATGACGGTTACGTAGCTGTTGATCAACAACAACAGCAATAGCAGCCCGCCGATAGTGTAGAGTTGTTCAGTCACAATGGTGATGAGTAGTACAATGTTGAACATGAGAGGGAAGACGAAGTTGGCTGCAGAGATGTAAAAGATTTGACGGATACGGGATGTCATCCTGCCTGCTGCATGGCAAGAAATGTGTCATTCAGTCCGCTTGCGAAGGTATGGGAGAACATACTCACCGCATTTGATGGAACCAGTGCGGACATGGAGGTTGTAAAGGAAGAAACTGACAGAATACCTTTCGAAAGGGACATAATGAGAGCTTTCAATGGACTGCTTAAGGGTTTATCAACTCACATGTTGTCTGCTATTTGCATCGTCCACTCAGCGATCAAGTTAGGATTGCGAAACACATTGTAGCTAGCTATCATAGTGAAGGCTCTAGCATAGTCATTGACAAGAAGAGCCTGGCATACAGAATCACCATGCATGGACTTAAATATCGAAAAGGTATTGAACGCACAAGAACCACCACCCGAGCACATTTGACGCAGAAGGGAAATGCAAATATCTTCAGTAGAATGGCACGAGGTGTACTGGAGAGTGGATAGAGTGCAAAGAGGCGAGTTAACAATATCGAGTCGCACAGTAACGGTAGGAAGACCTTGAAGGCGATTATAGCAATATTGAGCCTTGGTGATTGGTGACCGGACCGGTCGACTATGAACTTCCTGCTGCTGAAGCCAACCAACGCCCCCATGATGAAGACGAGACAGATAGCAAGCACATTCAGTCGGAGTACCATGCGCCGTCGAGACTCCTTGGTGGAGTGTGCAAGAAGGACAACAAAGAGGGTAAACAGAGAGGCGGAGAAAGCAGCATTTGCCACGGCAAGAACAAAAGCAGGGTGAATAAACTCGACGAACCCATTAATGATAGCTTCTTGGTCCGTCACTGAGGACATTTGTGGATGGCCGGGGTGTATCTGAATTCATCCATGCACGGGCCATTAATATACTCCGCCTGACAAGCTAAATGATTGCGTTGCTAGCCGGTTTGTACAGCCCATAATGTTATGGAAAGTCCTAAAAAGAATTAGTAGTAGTCCATCCGTTGAGAGGACTAGTCTGAAGCCTTTGAGAGATCAGTCAGCTTCGGCTGAGCATTTAGGTACTCAGTAGTAGTTAGTACCTTACACCACAGGATTACGTGTTCAGTAACAAGGGGGTGGCATTGCCGCCGGAGACTTGCTTGAAGCCCATGGTTTGGTTTTATACGTAGCGGCATGATCATTAACCGTCATTTGTTTTACATTTACATATGCAGTGAGAGCGGTTGGGATATAATCACGCCGAGCTAACCGAGCATGTATTTGTTGATGTGGATATTTTGCACAGAAAGTCAACACCGGGTGACCTTGCTTTTGCAAGCAAAGTGATTGTTAGAGAGCGTACCATACTCCTCGTTCGATATAAATTATTAGGAGAGGAATAGATTATTAGCTGGCGCAAGCTCTGCCAGGATACCTACGACACTCCCTCTGTACCTACACTCAGCATAGGGCATACTCTAGACTCTTAACATGGGGCAGGGGATGTAGTGGACATGGCTAGTCTACTAATGACCTGCAAGCTGGCTGACCCATAGGATGTTGCCCAGTGTTTTGCCACCTTCGGTTCACCTCTGGCCCGGCCTGTGGATCGGGCAACCCCCCAGACTTACACAGCCGTTCTGGGACTGTGAGGGCGTATTGGTTCTCGGTGTGGGCTGTGTAGGAGCCTGGCAACCGCCCTGAAAACTTCTCCTTGCCAAGTGGTGTGCGCAGTGGGTAGGGATAACATGGATAGGTGGGCGCAATCCCTACTTCATTTATACAGCGCCCTCGCAACACTTTGTATCGCCTAAATTGAACGACCAGCGCTGCGGATTGGCACTGGATGGTTACGTGGCAGTACCGATCAAGTCAACGACCATACAGCTACTGCAAGCAGACGAGTATTTGAGCCTTGCGCTATGTTGTGGGCCTCAGCTTGGTGCTCATTTGCGGGTTTGGGAGCGTTGTATCATGCAGCGCAAGCGCAGCTACAAGACTGCTCGCATCAGTCCTCAGTGCAGCAACTTTGGCAAGGTGAAGCGCCTGTCGAAGGACAGTTATCGGTCCTGAAGGAAGTTTGTTGCGCTACTGACTTCCCTCCTGCTGACAACGATCATGATACTCTCGCAAATTGGCAACTGGACACTCCTCCGGGTATAAATTCGACGGGTCACCTCATATTTGAGACTGTCAACTCATTGCTCCAACACTGGCCGAATACACGCATGCGTAACGGTGGGATTTCCATTGGAGGTTCACCCTGTATCACTGGTCTCATCTGTTTACGCGATGGAGGCAGGTCACAACATCGTGCCAGGCAAGGTTCCTCCAGGGACACTCCTCTACCGTGGATCATGGAACTCCAGCCTCCCCCCTGGCCCCGGCTGGACAGCAACCGACCCAGAGCACTCCATCCTGTTCTGTAGGAACCTCGTCAGCGAGAATGGATGTTGGCACCTTACCCTCATATCGACGCGGCCTCTCAAAGTCGTGTATTTTGACGGAAGCAGTGCCGCCAAGGCCCCGTTTGCGACGATGGATAGCCAGGACATCATCGCGTGGGGAGATGTGCAACCCAGTTGGCCACTTGAAGAAATGGACAGGATCGAAGATCTGTGTAAGTGGGGCAGGGAATATGACGTCGATGGATTTGTAAGGTGAAGTTTCGTGTATGGTATACTCTGCTTCATGAAATGACTTGCATTACAGGATGGAAATGGATTTGTAAGTCGCCTCGGTTTTTGTCCACATCAAGTGTTTCTAACGCTTTCCTAGCGAGATCATGCTCTGTAACTTCACATCTGGTGTCCGTCTTGTTTCGGCTCTAAACCTTGCAGGTCCCGTTATGCCCCGCAACTCGAGCCCAAAATCGTCGTGCATGTTTGAGGCAATGTACGCCGGTTCGTTACACAACCAATATCCAGGAGAGACGCGTATCCAGCTCGACCTCTCCGGCCTCATCTCGTTCTACGATACGGAGCTTGTACCTTCTCTCGTTGCCGCGCGCTTTGGGAAGGAAAGATGGGACCATCGACTGTTGAATATATCTAGGGAAGACGTTAAACGAGTGAGAGCTCGATTAGGAGAGGTTCTCAGTCGCCCGACGGGGCAGTCAAGTGGCATTGATTGGCAGGGTTTGATCCGTGTCATCGTGGATCGTTACTCTGAACGTCTCCAGTTTGTGAGGTACCTCCTCAACTCGGTGGATACCGATGTCAATGACTGGAACGTGACAGACTACGCTATCAAAACGCAGCTGCAGCTAAGAAACCTGTTGGTCCCTTATATCCTTGTCAACACTACCCCGCCTTCTATTGACCCGAAGACCAAAGGAACGGGGTTGGATGCTCTGGATTGGGCTCGTCCCACATACAGGCTTTGTGCTACGACGCATACAGGTATGTTGAAGGATGATGTTATGACGACTTCGGAGAAGGTGTTGTTGAGTGCCGTACGAGAGACGACGCGCGAAATTTGCCGTGTTCTGACAAAAATGTGGGGATTGGGCGTTTTGGCAGGTGTAGATCAGTTCATGGGTACGGTCAACGAGTTGGATGCGGAAGCGATCCAAAATCTGATGAAGAGGTGGAGGAAAGAGGTTGACGAGTTGATGGCGTGGTTGGACTGGAGTGTGTGGGTAAAGTGTAGGCCTGCGTGTGGTCCAGAGGTATCCTATCATGCCGTTGTGGCGAGTACGCGATCTGACCTGTTGGCATTAGGAAATTTGTTATCTTACAACTTGGCCGATTGGTTTCCCGTTGCCCCCTCTACCTCCCCTGCCCCAGAATGGATACTGCGTGCCCCTATTGCCTCCGCAGCCAAGACAGTGCAAGGTGCCCATGGTGACTGGACTACTTGCACAGAGTGTACCGCCTCCCCTTGAGATTTCTGGTGATTGGGAGAGGCCACAGCCAAGGTGTATACGTCGAGTCGATCCATACGAAAGTTCTTTTAGGGATCATCCTTAGTTTACAGGACCGACACCTGATCAACTCTGCATATCT
Source organism: Pisolithus marmoratus (assembly GCA_024613145.1). Taxonomy (NCBI): domain Eukaryota; kingdom Fungi; phylum Basidiomycota; class Agaricomycetes; order Boletales; family Pisolithaceae; genus Pisolithus; species Pisolithus marmoratus. Next base: position 85,761 of record JANFAE010000426.1, read on the forward strand.
ATTAACTCTTAGTGCGAGGAATTAACTGACTTTGCTGTCATGGGACCTGTGCATACTAATCTTTTCGGGACGGGTCATGAATTCTGCGTAGCCTTGCTGGCAGGGGAGAGGAGTACAATTTGCTTGTTAGCATTACCAGTCCAGGAAAAAAAGAATGGCAGAGGGTGAGTACATACTGCATGACAGTTGGTACTAATGCGAGCTCTGTTCTCCATGCATACCATGTATGGCTGGAGGGTAGATGTGACTGCCGAGGGTCTGTTACTCAGTCATCTGTATACTCATAAAACCCCCTCCCACTCTTCTTCCCCAACCACTGCGCATCGACCAGCCGCTCGAGTAACACAGAGGGCCGGTACTTGGAATCAGAAGTGCCGGTATAAAGTGTTTTCTGTATCGCAAGGCACGTGTCGAGGCCAATGCTAGCTACAGATCAGTAAGATGTAACGGAAGCGTAAAATGCATCACCCACAAATCGGCTAGAAAGTTGGAAAGGATTAGATAAGCAATACATTTGGACTATAATTTACTCGCCGAGCTGCAGGGGACCCATAGGGTGGTTCATACCGAGTCTGAACGTCTTGTCGATGTCGTCCCGGGTTGCTACGCCCTGGTGTAGAACAGAAGTCAAAACCATAGCAGGTTTTTAAGGTACTAGTACCTTCTCTAAACACATAATGGCTTCATTTATGAAGGGCATCAAAAGCGCATTTGAGACAAAGCCAGGGACATCCTGTGAGGTTGCAACCTCTGACAAAACGTCGTTAGATTTCCGTAGAAATATAGTGATATATGATAAGGTATACCTTTTCCACATGCCTCTGCAAAAGCGCGTGCACGGGCAAGGGTTTCAGGCGTTGTTTGCACGGCCGAAATGAGCTCGACAAGTTTCTGAATGCAAGCTTCAGCCAGCTAGACGGGTTGGTTTAGCGAAGCCTACCATCACCGGTACGGGGTTGAAGAAATGCAAACCTGGGAGTATATACATCTCGTTCAGGCCGCGGATTGATGGCTTAGGGTGGACTCACCGACAACACGTCCAGCTGCAGCTTGGCCTTCTGCAGATGCGGGATTTACCCCCTCGGGTATGACAGAGGCAGCGATTTTAGTTATGCTTATAGACGATGTATTCGTTGCCAGGATGGCACCCGGTCTAAGTTTCTCGGAGAAGCTCCGGAAGACAGTCTTCTTAAGGTCCAAATTCTCAGAGACAGCCTCGACGACCATATCCACGTCGTGCATGTCTTCAACAGCATCAACAACGCGCACGCGGTCACGCGCTTCCTGGGCCTCATTTGATTGAATTCTACCCTTTGCGACATCCTTTGAAAGCAGCTTGTCCATGAGAGCGAGACCTCTGGCCACCTGGTCCTTAGATTTGTCATGAAGGAGAACAGGAACCTTTGCCCTCAGCGCTGAAACAAAGGCGATCCCAGTCCCCATTTGTCCCGCACCGAGGACGCCAAGTAGCTTGATACCATGAGCAACGTTGGACATGATTGCGGGGGAAAGACAAGTATTGTGATATCACGTGTGACGAACGACCATCGCTACGAAATACGGCCCGTACGGCCCGTCAACTTCAGCTGAAGATTGGAAGTCGACCTCAGTCAATTTTTTAATTTATTTCTTGCTCCTACAGTTATACGTTCCTATGTTGGGTTGCACGAGGCCAGTCACTACGGACTTTTGCAAAGGCTAGCTTCCACGTATAAAAACTCATTTACCACTGTTGACTAGGGTTACTACCTATCTAGTTGTGACCTTGAAAGTGCGTTTCACGGCTCTTCAATCATGCTTTCTCCTAACCAATTTCACGTCCTGTCGGCTAGAAGAGGTCGCTGACCTGTCTAGTGACCAAAAAGCTGCACACTAGAGTAATGTCGAGTGGTGCTGATAGACCCTCATGCTATGAGAGAGACGCTTATATGATCCAGGCCAATTTCAAGATATCAAAGCTTATTGTCTGACGAGCTCTTTCTGGCGTAAATGATATCAGTTTGCACGAAGCGTACTTGCACAGTTGCTGTTGGTATCGCGGAGTAGATACCGGCATCCCGTCCAAGGGACTCTAAGGTAGTAGAACGTTCTTCATTAGAGTAGACTATTCTAGAATAAAGTTCACACACAGTATATAAGCCCGAGTAGACAGGGCGAACAATGCAATCAATTATCTTATCAATAACTCCCATGATCGAGCGACTACTCTACAGGTTATGAGCCCCGGCTCGTCGCTATAAACAACTACCTCTATCAAACGCTATCTAAAAACTTCGCGTCACTATGTCGGGAAGCGCCGACGACTTTGTTAACATAACAACAAACACAAACAACGCTAGTGGAGCTGGCAGTAGGGTACAAAACCTCGGCGCTATATCTTCATACAAAGTAGATACACTTAAAGACAACAATTGGCACGCATGGAGAATCAGAATGCAAAAATTCTTATGCCTGCATAAAGTCTTTAAGTACGCCGAGGGGAGCTGCCCGAAGCCGGAGGAGGATTCTACCAACAGTGCCAAAATTGCAGCGTGGGAAGAAGAAGATCTTATCGCACAGACCCTCATATTAACAAATATAGATGACCAACAGATGGACCACGTCATGCATGCCGAGACAGCGGCACAGATGTGGGAAAATCTCAAAATGGCTCATCAGACACGTGGCATTCAAACCGCTCTCATTGCAAAAAGGGAGTTACTGAATGCTAAGTGTCCCGAGGGCGATAACATCGCGATGCATATTAATAAACTCAAGCGTATGCGGAATGACTTGTCAGCTATGGGGAAACCGGTCCCCGACGACGAGTTCAAGGACATTCTATTATTAAACATGCCGGAGTCCTGGACAACGTTTACCACATCGTATATGGCAGGCCGGATAGCCGGGAAAGGAGTGGATTTGGTCACAGTGGAAGAGCTTACCACGGTACTGGTAGACGAATTCAAATGAAGGCAGGGGACTCCGCAAGATCAAACATTATTTACTCAAAGGAAAGTAAATAATAAGCGGAAAGAACCTACAAAAGTCTGCAGTATCTGTGGACGCGACAATCACACTACTGACAAGTGCCGACACAAGGGGAAACCCAAATGCGGTTACTGTCAGAAATTAGGTCACACGGAAGACGACTGCTGGAAAAAGCATGGCAGGTCGCCTAAAAAGGCTAAACCTGGGCAGGCTAATTTTGCCTCGATCATGGAACTGCCTATGCGTGACATACAGGATGACGAGCAGGTGCTACTCACAGATGGGAAAGGGACATCTGATAGAAGTAGTATACATGACGCATTTACTGTATCGTACGAAGGAATAGATGAACGCGTTGAGTGGTACACGTGGGTAGCCGACTCAGGGAGTACGGCACACATAGCAAAAGATAAGATAATATTCAGGGATATGGTCCCTATACAAAAGGTGATCCGGGGTATTGGAGATCACAAGATTACAGCGTACAGAGTCGGGACAGTCGTGCTACAGGCACGAGTAGGTAACAAGAATTCCGTCATCACACTGCGGAACGTATTGTATACCCCCGACACCATACATAATTTAATTTCATTAATGCGCCTTGATAAGGAAGGCGGCTCCTCTGTCTCCGGGGGAGGACAAATGAAATTATATGATCAAAAACATAATCTATTTGCTATAGCTAATCTACATGATGGAATATACGAACTACGCATCCGCAGACATGAACCTGCAGAGCGCGCGTACCAAGCACGGACTTGGGACGACTGGCACCGGCGTTTCGGGCACATTGGAGTCAAAGGACTCCAGCGCCTTCAATGCAACCAGTTGGTGGATGGACTCACTGTG